>MPUH01001288.1:0-19149 GCA_001970955.1 Stentor coeruleus | reverse complement strand
AAACTTGAATGAGAGTGATGAGTTTAAAAATCTTCTAATTATTATAGGTCTAGATGATAAAGAAATTTTTATTATGAACTTAGTTGTAGAAAGATTATAGAAAGTAAAAAGATTAAATTTCAGCATACATAAGAGGATGTTTAGTTCCTGAAGGGAAAAAAGAGATTGAAATTATTGAAGCTTTTAAAACTGAGGAAAACTGTTTCAAATTTAACACCAAGCTCTTCATTTAAATTTATAAAAATATTTAATGAAAAGCCTTGAATAATTGGAAAAGCTCATATTTAAATTCATTTTTAAAAGCTTTTATGATCACTCAAGCTCATATTTAATTTTTCTAGCTATTGTGTATGCATAGCTTTGCTAATAAATATAGGTGATTATTAAATTTACTAGCTATTATGTATGTATAACTTTGCTAATAAATATAGGTGATTATTAAATTTACGCATATTTTGAAAAATCTAGTAATTAGTTGTCATATCCATATGATAAATAATAATACTTAGAAACTCAACCATGCGTTGATTGATTAGTAATTAGCTTTTATTCAATCATCAATTTCCTTACTAATATTAATAATCCCTTAAATAAAAGCATACTTCCATATATCAACTTATTATAAATAACTAAAAATCCCAAAATCAATAATCCATGAACTTTAAAAATGATCAATACTCCCATAATTTATTATATAGTTCTAAATAATACTTTTTGGTGATAAACATGGTGACAATATCACATTGGGCAAAGGTCCTCTTGGTGATAGAGGTAATGATTTCACATCATTAATTGTCTGTATCGCTTTTCTCATGATTTTTGTGCTTTGTTCCTTACTAATCTCTTTTTTTTTCTTACACAAATTCTGAGCTGAATTCCATGGATTAAGCGACCTGATGCTATTAAGTATTTGTTTTCCTTTATCACGGTCATCAATTCTATCGAATGGCCCTGGTTGTTTAATCGCCCTAAGCAAAGACATAGCACTATTCATATGTGAGTCTTTAATTTTCTGCCTTTGCGTCAATTGGTTTAACGAATCTTCAGCCCTGATTCTCTTTTTAAATTCGATTTTTGATATTTCCAACAGCTCTGCTGTTGGCGAAATACATTGACAAGTAAAAGACCTTGGAAGGTCATGTAAAACGTCATCATCCCCTATGATTTCCCCAACACTTTCTATAGACATTTGTGCTTTCATCGAATAATTCTCGCATTTTATTTTCGGCAACACCCTACCATCATTACCGATTTTCCTTAAAGATGATCTCTGAACCTTAATTTCTTTCAAAATAGAAACTTCACCTTTTTTTACTATAAAAACAGAATCAGCTGGGCTTCCTTCATAACAAATAATATTATTTCTTTTGAATTTCAGTGTGCGGAAATAGTAACTTAGTTTTATTAAACCTTTTTTACTCCAACCGGCAAATGTTGGTAAGGAGCTGAAAAAAGTTACGATTTCTTCAAGTTTTTTGGTACTAGCATGACCTAAAATACGTAAATAATCGTTTTTGCATAATGTGGCAAAGTGAGTGTTTTGCTGACAAATTATTGTCGCTGAACGAGGTTGGTCACGTAGAAGAGCTAGTTCACCAAAAGACCCGCCCGTTGACAATTTACAGACTTCTTCAAAAAATCTTCGCTCTTCGTTCCAGATTTGGACACTGACTTCACCTTCAAGAATCAGGTAAAAATAGTCCCCTTTTTCCCCTGATCTACACACATAAGACCTAGCTTGCATAAATTTGTACCGTAAACACAGCAAACATTCTTTAAAAAGCTGCTCATCTCCTTCTTCAATCATTTGTTGGAAAAAAGATATAGACTCAGTGTGGAGCTTAAGGATTTTTATAGCCAAAGGGCTTCTTTGATGCGAAGGTGTAGCTAATATTTTGATGATTTCCTGCAATTTATGTTCTGATTCAGACAGAGTTACTGAAAGTCGTGGAGTGAAAGAGTAATCCATTATAGTTTTTTTCTAATATAATATCTGATTTTATATTTAAAAACTGGGAATAATGCATTTAAAGATGTTTACAATTGATATTTTATAATATTATTATAAATTACATGAGTTTCTAGAGATTATTTAGCTTAGTCTTGCTATAGGGCTTTTTATTGATGCGGATTTGTTTTTGTTTAAGTGTTTCTTTTTAGGTCGGCAAGTTGAAGTTTTTGGTGAGGTCCCTTTACATTTTTTAGAAACGGAAGGTTTTGGACTAAGATGTGAGTGGTCCAAAGCAAGAAGGTTTTCTGTTTTGTCTAGGCGGTCTTTGAGGATTTTGTATTTTCTCATGCTTTCTATAAGTAAATCTTCAAGTTCGCTGATTCTTGAGTTCGTATTAGACATTCCTTCGCTATTTTGGAGTTTTTTTATATCTTCAATAAGCTCGTGGTTCGCAAGGACTTGCTGTTTATACTTTTCTTCCAAAACCTTGATTCTCTCCTCAATCTGGGAAAATTCATCTGCTTCTTTCAGCCTCTTACTTCTTCTTTCCAGCTCAGAATCTTCATATTTTTGGCTTATCCTACTAATTTCTATCTCATGTTCTCTTTTCAAGGTTTTTAATTCTGAAAGCAAATGCATTTTCTCAATATTCACATCAGAAAGATTAGTTTCCAAATATTGAATCCTCATAGCTTGATTTTTAACCTTAAGAGTAAGTTCTTTAATTTCATTTTGAAGCTCTTCTATTTTTTGAGCGTCTTCTAAAGTCCTCATTGGCGTTTCTTGTTGATTTCTAATCTCGATTTCTGAAATCCTTCGGACAATTTCTGAGTTGTTTATGCTAGATGAGTCTTTTTCAGGTTTCAGATCGTCAAACATAAACCTTTCTTCAAGCATGTTTTTACGCTGGAGGTTTTTTATTGTGATTGCTTTGGATTCTTGCATGATTTGCCGAGTTCTTTGGATTGTATCTTCTATGCTACCGACTGAAAAATTTGATTCCATTATTATTAGAGCTGGGAAAATGGAAAAGTAATTTAAAGGTTGTGCTGAAAGTCTATTGTCATTAGTTAATAGAAAAAAATAAGAATTTAGCCTAGTATTTAGAGTTTTTTATGATAGATTAATAAAGGTTTTATAATAAGATTTATTGACTTTTAGATTTTTGAGAAGAGTAGAATATAGTTTTTGAGTTATGATGATAATTTATCCAAAAGGATTAGTTTTATTATAATCTTAATGACCAGCAAGTATATTAAATAATAGTTTTATTAAGATTCCACTAGTTTGCACTATATAAAAATTTCAACTAACTAAATAGCATATATTACTAATTTCCTAATAATATAAATGATAACTAAACCAAAAATACATAATAATGCATTCAATCTAATTTATCTCATACAAATAATCACAATACATAATCAATCTCAAAAAATCTTTAAATACAAAAAAGCATGCCTTATAATAATTAAATGATACCCAATAACTTAATCTTTATGCTTTTTCTTTCATTTTTGTTGATAATATTTTATGCAACTCTTTCTAGTATTGCTCGTTATTGGCCTAGCACACTCCGCTGAAGAGCCTGAAGCTATAAACGATGAAGAAAGACATGATGAAGTAGCAATGGCTCAAGAAAGGGCTAAATGGATAGCTTGTTTAAGCCTAGCATCATCTAAGCTTGAACAAAGTGCATCTGATATTGAAGCCCTTAAATTATCATCAAAGCATACAAATGATGTTATAGTAAAAAAGCTCGCAGCTGATATTCTAGAAGCTTGTTTCGAGAAAATAACCTGGAAAATCGCAGAAGCTATCCTTGAAGAACAAACAGCAGAGGTTTTAACTAAGTTTATCGCTGAAGTGACGACAATTGATATAAGCCAGTTTTCAAATGAAAAAGTTGAGTTTTCTGAACGACAAAAGGCACTGATTGGACGGATTGTTGAAGAAATGAACAGAGTCGATGAAGGCTTTGATTACCCTCCACAAGTTGTTGCTGAGCTGATATCCCAAAGAACCAATCCTTACGTGGTATATGCAGCTAGTGCTGTGGTCGTAATAGTAGGTTTATGGATTGTCTGGAGCCTTCTGTCTAAATCGCCGACAAAAGGACAAGAAAAAGAGCAAGAAAAAGACTCAAAACGCAAAAAACGTGAATAGTTAGNCGCAGCTAGTGCTGTGGTCGTAATAGTAGGTTTATGGATTGTCTGGAGCCTTCTGTCTAAATCACCGACAAAAGGACAAGAAAAAGAGCAAGAAAAAGACTCAAAACGCAAAAAACGTGAATAGTTAGCTAATAGATACAAAACTATATTTTGTGCAAAAGGAGCTCGATGAACTGTGGTAGCTCAATACTACCNGCTAATAGATACAAAACTATATTTTGTGCAAAAGGAGCTCGATGAACTGTGGTAGCTCAATACTACCATCTTTCCTTCGTACCGCTTCTTCAATCACAGCTTTCCATATATTAATATCTTGGCTACTATTCCCAATAGCTAGCATGAGTTTTTCCGCACTAACACTTCCAGTCTTATCTACATCCAGCATATTAAAAGCTATGACCAAATTGTTTCTTGACATAATCATACTACTATCTAAGGTCAATCTTAAGTATTCTGAGTATTCAAGGCATTTAGTCTCACTATCCATATGCTTGAAAACATTCTGTGCCTCAGTTTCAGCTTCATTTGGATTCATATTCTTAGCAAAATAAGCAACTAAATCTTTTTCATTGATTTTTCCGTCTTGATCCTCATCTATTACAGAGAACACTTCACGAAATGGTCGCATATCTTTTGTTGTTATTATTTGACTGATGATAAAAGCTCTGATTGCCTCTTTGAGAGCTGTTGAGGATTTGTAGTTTTTTAAATTGTGGCTTACTGAAGACAATGTTGCTTGACGAACATTTTTTCTTATTGGATTTGATAGAAACCAAAGATGAGATAGAGCTTCAATTGCTGTAAAGCGTGTGGACTCAGGTTGCAAAAGTTTTTTAATTAAATCTTTTGCTTCATCGGATACCTTAGCGAATTCTTGACCCTCTAACGAAAACTCTTGTTTTTTCACATTGGAAATAATTTCTTCATCGTTGTTGCCTGTAAAAGGGGGATTGCCGCTTAGAAGCATATATAAAATAACCCCAGAGCTCCATTCATCACATTTTTCTGAGTACTCTGAGTCTACAACCTCAGGAGCCATGTAGTAGGACGTTCCTGTCTCACCTTTTAAAAGCTTCCCTTTAGTAAAAATCACTGCATTGCCGAAATCTGCAAGTTTTAGACTAAGTTCTTCGTTGCGGTCCTCTAGGAGGATATTTTCTGGTTTTAAGTCCCTATGGGCGATGTTTTTTTCATGTAGATACGCGATTACAGAAAGCAACTGCCGCATGATATCACAAACTGTGCTTTCTGAGAGTTTTTCTTTGGTGGAAATCTTGTCAAAAAGCTCACCACCCATGCAGAATTCCATAGTGATATAAAAACATTTCTCATCTTCAAAGTATTCATATACTTTGACTATATTAGGATGGTCTATCATACGGAGAATCTCAATCTCTTGACCTAAACCACCTGATGCTATGTAGTCAGCAGGGAATTGGTTTTTGTAGTAGATTTTAACGGCTCTCATCATCCCTGTGAGTTTGTGAGTACATCTTCTAACTTCAGCGAAACCCCCTGTGCCTATTTTATTCCCTGATTGATACTCCTCATTAAAATTTTTAGTATGCTTGCGAATCAGCGTCCTATGGATTTTTAACCTTGGTGTTTCAGTTGAAGTGACCACCGATACTTTAACTTTAGTCTTTCCACAGCCCATTTATTTTTGTGAATCTGATATCAAAAATGGTCAATTATAGGGTTAAAAAGCTGGAAAATTACTTCTCACTTTATATCTAAGGATATAAATAAAATTATAACAGACAAAATGATAAAAAATATATAAAGAGAAATGGGTTTAGACTTTAAAATTGTCAGAAATAAGGAAATGCTCAAGGCACTTGAAATAAGTGAAGAGACTAGAGGTAAAAGTCTTTTATTGATAAAAAGTGCTGTGGAACTAGAAAGCCAATGGAGGGATGCGAAGAGACAACTTGACGAAATCAATGCTGAGATTTGTAAACACAATGATAAAATTAAGAATATTGTAAAAAGCAAAGGAAAAATTAGACAAGAGGAAAAAAGTGTGTCTCAAGAACTAGGATTGAAACAGAAAAGGGCAAAAAGTCAAGAAGAGGGAAGTTGTGAGGAATTTTTTAATGTGTGGGAGCAGATTGGTAACTTTTTGGATATGAGTTATTATGAGGGAAGTGATAAACGTGAAGATTTCCCTGAATGTGCAAAGATTATGAGTACAGGGTTTATAATTGGAGATAAAATATTGAGGAAGCAAGAAATGATATCGTGGACTTGTAGGCTTTTTGCTGAGCAGGGTTGGGATATATTGCAGGTTCCAGGTTTTTTCCAGGCTAAGTATGCGAGAAAAGTTTACACACAGAGCTCTTTCGCTCAAGTTCAAGGGAAAAAAGCTAAACTTCTAATCAAATCACCATTACAGGCTCTTTATTTACAAAATTACAAGTCTATTATAGTCCTTCCTTATCGTACTTTAGGTTTTGGAGTGTGTTTTTCCAATAGCCTGATTCAAAAAGAAAAATTTTCTTTACTCCATCTTATCACCCCTTCAGATTATAAATCATCCCTTAACTCTCTTATTATCCTCTGCCAAAACTATCTTAATTCCCTTAATATCTCAACAAAAACTTACACAAAACCCCCTCGTCAACTAAAACCCGCACTATCTTTCCAACTAACTTTCCTTACCACAACATTTCCTCCTATAAAAATACTATCAATCAAGTCATCTACAGACTATCTTACAAGAAAATGCTTAACAAAATCTCTTCAAGGGCACTTCTTTCCTTATGCAATCAGTGCAAGTTTCTGCTCTTTTGATATTTTATCTGAACTTTAAGTCTGACAATTTCTCTGTTGAGTTTGATCTTTTCTTAATTCTAATCCAAATTATAAACTTAATTAAACATAAAATAGAAGGTAGAGTTGCATTTAATTTAAGTATTAACTAAAGTTAAAGCAGAAGGTAGTTAGGTTGACGGAGATGTAACCTCGTCCGGTCCAGGCTTGAGAGTCCTGCGACCTCTTTCTTTCAGCTGAGTCGGGATGCTGTACCACTCGTCGTCTTTAATAATGTGCTCGTTGACTCTTCCCAGCAATTCTTTATTAACCAAAAGCAACCTGTTTTTTTCTGAAACCAAAGCTTTTTCCTGTTCAGCAAGTTTGCTTTTACACTCTTGGACAATATTAAATTTCTCTTCCTCATATTCTCTAAGCGCATTATCCTTCGAATTCTTCAGCCTTCGCTCATATTCAGCAAATTTCTAAATATCCCTTACAAACTCTGCATCATTTTTTATTTTCTTAACATCGCATTCTAATCTTATCTCCAAATCAGTTTTCACCGTTTCTAATTTTGCTAGTTCTTCTAGCAAATACTCATTTTGCATCTCGTAAAACTTTTTAAGTTTCTGCATATTTTCTTCAGAGTCTTTTTTCTGCTTATCTAGCTTTTTATTATATCTTTTTCTTATACCTTCAATTCTTATAGTCTTTTTACTGCTTAAAATTTTTAGTCTTTTTTCATATTGGACTTTAGCATCTTCTTGGAATTTTTCAAACTGTTTTTTTGTTTCTTCTAACATTGTTGTCGCTTCAGTCAGTCTTTGGAAATTCTCGATTTCTCTTTTTTCTATAAATTTATCTAGTTCTTGTTTCTGTGCTAGCAAAAGTTTCCTCTCATCGTTGATAAGTCCTATACAAGAAGCCTTTCCTATAAGTTCTTCTTCAATATATAAATACTTGTTTTGCAAATTCGCCAAGAGGTTTTGTAAAGAAGAAGTGCGCGATTCAAATCTCGNAATTTCTCTTTTTTCTATAAATTTATCTAGTTCTTGTTTCTGTGCTAGCAAAAGTTTCCTTTCATCGTTGATAAGTCCTATGCAAGAAGCCTTTCCTATAAGTTCTTCTTCAATATACAAATACTTGTTTTGCAAATTCGCCAAGAGGTTTTGTAAAGAAGAAGTGCGCGATTCAAATCTCGCTTCTTGAAAACTGTAATCCTGGATCATTTGTGTGATACGCCTTTCATAATCATTTTTCAAATTATCAAGACGGATATGCATATATTCTCTAAATGAAGCCACGAGTTCCTTTTGTGACTTTTCCTGATTACTCAATTTAACATTATAAGTTTCAGTAAGTGAGTTTATTTTCCCTTCATACATTTTTTTCATCCTTGCGATTTCATCTAAATGTTCAACTTCAAAATGATTCCTCATATCATTAACTATTTCTTCTTTATTAGATTTTTGCTCAGCATATTCTTGTTTGATTTCAGTAATTGAAGTCTTAAACTCTTCGAATTCATTTAAGGTTTTCATATACAAATTCTCAGTAACTTCCCTTAAAGCCGATTCTGATTCAAGGGTTTTTTTCTGAGTTTCGTAATTTTTTTTCAAATCTGAGAGGTCATCTTTGTAATATTCGATTTTTTGATGGAGGTTTTGTAAGGTTGTTAATAGATTTTCTATGTAAGCTTCTTTAGCACTGATTTGCTTAGTAAATTTTGTACTAAGCGTGTCTTTTTCTTCACGAATGTTTTTGATGGCTTCTTCTAGTTCTTCAATTCTGTTTTTATAGTCTGATTCCTTGGTGATTTGGTAGGAACTATTATATTTTAGGGCAAGTTTTAAAGATTCAATTGTCGAAACATGTCCTACACATTGGCTTTCAAGCTCAGAAAAAGCTTCAGAAAGGTCAGAGTACTCTTTTTTGACCATGTCTAACTCGGTTCGAGTTTCCTGGAAGCGGAAATTAAGTTCTGAAGTGCGCTCGAGTGGATTATCTTCAACAGACATAAGGAATATATATAAATCTAAGAAAAAGTTAACTTTATATCGAAAACCCTTTTGATTGATTATTTTATATACCAATCTAGCTTAATCTTGCGTCTTTCGAGATTTTGACAGCCCTTTCATGATCTCAGTTCTCGGCTTGACGTTAACTGTTAAATGTTGATATCTTGTTGAAATTTCAGGTAAAGTGCTTTCAAATACATGGTTTTCTTTAGGCTTATTGAACATTTTTCCCTTCTGTTTTCTATACACGATACTGTTTTTCATATCTTTTTTTTCTTGGATTGTCACTGTTATAACATCTGGAGAACTTGGCTGATGGTCTATATATTGTATATCACCGCTATCTATGCTTAGGGCTCGTCTTTCACGAACTTTTGATAAATAAGCTTTGGTTGGTAGGAATAATGTACTTGGGTTACGAGGCTGAATTTGAGGTGAATTGGATATAAAGTCATTTGGAAAATCAGGCTTCACATCCCATTTACTCATGTTTGAACTGATTGTTGCTCGCATGTATGATGGACCGTCTAGGTTATAGCGACGCCTTTTAGGCTCTAGATCTTTAACTTTTTGTACTTTACGAATAGGACTTGGTGTTGGAAGTAAAGGTGGGGTTTCAGTTGTTAAAAAGAAAAGCTCTTTTTGATGTAAAGTTGTTAAGATTTTAGGGATTTTTATCTCACGAAAGTTGTAAGAGATTTTTCCGTAAAAAATTTTAAGCTTTCGTTCTTCTTCAAGTTTTTTGAGAAGTCGGGCCCTTTCTTCAGCTTCGCGGTCGGAAGTAGTTGTTTCAAAGTCTTCTTCAGAATTTATGCTTAGGGATGATTGATTTTCAGTTAAGCCTTCTATATTTTGTAGATCTTCACTGCCTAAAGTTTCACGTCTTTTTCTTCTTTTTTGTGCAGCTCTGAGTCGACGTTTGTATTTTTTGATTTTTTCTAACATGATAATGAATTTAAGATCGAGTGATTTAAATATTTTTTTGATTGTGAGGAAAGCTAGTTTTTCTTTAATGAGTTTCAGTTTAATCCTTTTAAATTTTTCAAAATTTCTCTCTCGAATCAAACATATCGCATAAAAAACCCTAAGTTTTTCCCTAATTCTATCATAATTCATTTCCTTTTTCTGAGCTTCAAGTAGATTATAAGTTTCAAGCAGTCTAAGAAAATATGATCTCTTTTTATACCTCCTATAAGCTTTCTGTATTACAATAGCACTTATTTCAGGCATCTTCCCCACATCATACATTAAGTGGTTGTGGTCAGCATCCATCGTCGTAATTCTAACTTTTGTAGTTTCTCTTTTAGCCTCAAGCATTTGCTATATAATTATTACATGCTCTAAAGCTTTTCTAGCACGATATCCACGGTATATTCTTTGTATTATTAAAGCTGATTTTTGCATTAATATTTCTAATGCATCTAGTTCACGGATTTTTATAAGGGCTTTGATTAGTTCTTTGTTAACTGTTTTAAACTGCTTTTTCATGTCTTTGTGCTTTTTTTGCTTTTTGATTACTTTTTCACGTTTGCTTTTTAGGATTATTTCATGCAGTTCCTCTTTCTTTTTTATGTTTAGATCTGGAATCACTGGGAATGGTTTAAATGTATTTCTCAGGTGATTTTGAAAAGGATTTTCTTGAATGGATGCGTTTCTTACTTGCATTGAGTCATTTTGAAATTTTGTTTGTGTTAGGTAATATGAGTTCATTTTTCTTGTATTTCCAAAGATAGAAAATTTACTATAAGAATGTTCAGATGAAACTAATGAATTTTTTTTTAAAAATATGATTGATGGCTCGTAAGAGATATAGTGAAGATCAGGCTTTATTGAAGATTAAGTAAGAATAGATTTAAAAAATGCAATTTTTATTGGTGATTTTTTATTATCATTATTAAGATTATATCAAAACCATGCGAAATTTACATAATTTTTATGTTTAAAATGTTATTTAAATCTGAGTTATTGTTTAATGTAAATATTCAATAGTTATTTACCCAACTCAGAAATAATTTTTATTTAGCATAGTTAAAATCCTTCAATTTTTTCTACACTCTAAAATTATATTATCAATATCCTTAATAATATAAAAAAGTAATTGATTCAATTCCATCTACATAAACTTTTCATCTCTAAATTTTATCAATCATCCAGCTCGATCTCACATATATCATATTATCCTATCCTATAGGCTAACTTGTCTATCTAATGCTTAAAGTCAACAATAACTATTGTAGTGTTATCGCATCCAAGTCCACCACTAGAAGCAATATCTGGGGCAAGGCACCTATCAAGAACATCTTCAGCAACAGAACCTAAAGGTTTACTTTTTATTCTCTGTGCAATAAAATCAACACATTCTTGTGAAGTGAGCATATCCCAAACTCCATCGCATGCTAAAACCATAAACTGGTCTCTGGCTGTAATTTCTTCAATTCTTACATCAGGATACGCTGAAATCATTTGGTCCTTCTGCGGTATGCTTGAATTCTTTTTGTATTCCAAGTCACCAATCGATCTACTAAGATTAAGATTTCCCATGACCCTTCCATCTTCTACAATACCTCCTGCTTTAATTATTCTATCTCTTTCTTGAGGCAAATCTGGTTTATGGTCTTGTGATAGTTCAACAGCCCTACCATCACGCGAAAGAATACATCTTGAGTCTCCAGCATTGGCGACATAAAGGGTGTTATTAACAATCAAAGCTACAACAGATGTACATCCAGCCACAAGCATACTAGGATCAGCTTGTACAGGATAATTATCTGGTAGATCTTTTGCTATGCGTATCACTTCTTTTAAACCATCTTGGGTTTTCAATAGCTCATCCATACGTAAGAAAGTTTCTTTAAGCGCTTGTTCATAGTTTCGGTTTTGGAAAGCACGATTGCTTATTATTTCTTGGCAAAAGTGCCTTGAAACAAACTCAGCGATTTCTTTGCCTCCATGGCCATCGAATACCCCGAAAATCATGGAATTTTCTGCAAGAGACAGGTTGATTAATTTCGCGTCTTCCATGGTGTTACGCCAACCCTGCATCTCACATGATGCACACTTTACCCTAAGGTTTTCACCGGAGTGGTTTTTTTTGTCACGGATTGGTGAGGATAAATAAGGACCCATTAGAATTATAGCCTTTAAATCATGTCCTATTATTAGATGTAGTCAGGAGAGTTTATGGAGAGTTGTGAAATGTAAGATTAGATGTTTGAAAATACTACTGGAGAAGGTAGAAGAAATAAGCATTATATAAAAGCATCTTATAAATATGAAGTGGAGCAAAGAGAATATTTACTTCCTAAGTCTTATAGTATTTTATGTGATTGATCTGATTTTACTAATAGTCTCTCAGAGTATAGACGAATGGTTTCACTTTACCAAAGTTGATGGCTGCGAATGGAAAGGCTCTAATTCAAAAATCTATTCTTCAACCTGCTACACACATAAAATCTTCGCTGATGCTGACTGTAAATACGAATGCACATGTTGTCACGAAACAGGCTTAGCTTCTCTAAAAGATCTTGAAGGGGTATCTTTATGTATAACAATCAATTTCTCGCTAATGATAATCTGGATCGTCCTCTGCATTGTGCTGAATACTATGAAAATCTTACGCAAATTCCCTTTATATTGGAAGATATACTCGATTAGTTATATTTTCATAGGAATTGTTTCGTGTTTTTTTACTGGAAGTTCTCACCCAAGCAAAGTTGACTTGAAATCAGGCTATGCTTTAAGACTTGCTTCTATACTTTTATTTTATTTATTTGGAGTTTTACATTTGTTTTATTGCTGCAGGCATATACTTAAAAGTCAAGAAGAACAGGATAAAAATAAACAGAGCATGGCTAATGAGCTTATTGAAAGTGATAGAAAAGAGAGAATGTTTGAAGAGGTAAAAAATGATAGTTTGGTAAATATCCAATAAACTTTTAGTTAGTAATTATTTTATGGATCCCTCTCACCCTTTCTATCAGAAACTTCAAAAGTCAAAAAATGTTCTGCTTGTCAAAGATGATGTAGGTCGTGCAAAACAGTCTGTTAGGAGTCTACCTAACGGAGAGCATGCCTATGGAAGCAAACCAAGACAAGACAAAGAAGGTGCTGGCGCACTAATTTCAAGCTGGCAGGTTCATCAGCCTACAGCTAAAGAAGAAAATGAAAAAGACTTTAAGAAATTGAATAAAATGAGCCTTGAAAACAAACTCACTTCTGCTAAAGAAGTTAGCCATTTCGTAAAAGAAAACAATGTGAAAGTAAAAGAAAAAAGATTCAAAATCAGAAAAAGCCCTGAACCTCGTCCAAACATCGAATATTATGGTGTACCGAATAAACCAAGTACTCCAATATCAGATGTAGTAAAATTTGAATATGGGAACAAAGCAGAAGGAGAAACACGAAAGAACTACGAAATCACTCAATGTGAAAAAGGAACAAAAGCAAGACTAAGTCCTAAAAACAGTGAAGCAAAAAAAACTGAACCTGAAGAACGAAAAGAATTCAAACTTAAAAAGTTCCAAAATATAGAATCTAAGGTAAAATCTACAATCAAGACCAAATAATAGTATTAGGATAATCAGCTTTATTTTAAATATCAAAATCAATCTTATTTAAGCCAATCTAAGAACATTATTTATCTCCTTATAAAAAAATGTCTGCTAATGATATGATCACTGTTTCCCAGACGGAAAACATAGCTGAGAAAGTTATGGCCGCTGTGGAATTTCTTCAAAAAAACGGTTTTGTGACGATGGTAGGCATAAACCTTGCGATATCTGCAACAATCTCAGTAGCAGAACAAGTAAAAATCAAAGTGAAAAATCTGCATCAAATAAATAGCTTTGAAAAATTCTTAAATACCAACAAAACAAAGGTTTCAATCAAACTTTCTTATCAACCTCTTGATATTGAGAACAAAGGTTATCAAGCTCCAATGGCTGAATACCCAGTTCATGCAAATAAAGCTACAGAAAAACAAGAACTTGATTGGGGAGCTGAAGATAAAAACCAAAGTGAAATCCCAAACAGGCCTTTAGATGAAGAAATTTCAAGACCTTATGGAAGAAGGTTTAGAAATTATAGGGAAAGAAACTTTAGAATGGATGGAAGGAGGTTTAGAGGAAGAGCAAGAAATTTTCAGCATTATGAAAGATATGACATGAAAAGGGAAAGAAGTCCTGAAAGAGATGAAATAGAAAGACAAACTGAGAAAAAGACCCATGAAATTAGCACGGAAAGAAACTTGGATACGAAACCCGCTCGTGGATCAGAAGTATCTTATAAGAGGAATGAGGATTATAGGCAGAAAGAAGGAGAGACTATGGAAGAAAGGCGTGGTGGAAGGAGATTTCGTAGGTATAGAGGGTATAGAGATTATAGAGGGGGCTTTGAAGAGAATAAAGGAGATACTTATGTTGGGCATTATGAAGATAGAGGCAATTATGGTAGAAGATTTACAAGAAGGCCTCAGTTTAATAGAGGAAGATACAATCAAGGTTATAATTCTGAAAATAGAATAAGCAATGAAGGGTATCAAAGTAGAGGAGGTGAACATTATGATAATTTTGAAAGACCTAGACAGTCAAGGTATAGAAACTGGGGCTATAGAAGAGATTTTAATGAGACTAGAGGTGGAAGGTTTGTAGAAAGAGGAGATACTAGATATGGTAGATATGGAGAACATTCAGAAAATAATAGAGGGGGTTATGAGAGAAGGTATAGAAATTATGAAGCAGGAAGAGGAGGGACAAGAAGACATTTTGGAGATTATGAAGAAGGTCAAGGATATGGAAGATATAGAGGAGAAAGAGGAGAAAGAAGAGGAGAAAGAAGAGGAGGAAGAAGAGGTTTTTATGGGAGAGGTGGTGATAGCGAATCTTTTGGAAATAGAAGATATGAAAGAAGGTTTAGAGGAAATAATTAGAAGTAGCGCATGAGTAACTTTTAATGATTATGGAAAATTAGAAGTTTGGGATGAATTTGTGGTTTAACTAAAATAAACTAAAAGATATTGAGTAATGGAAGAACCTATATTTAAATTTTATATTAATAATAGTAAAGATTGCAATAGGTTGATTTATTTTTTCAAGACTCCAACAAATATTAAAAACTACGAAAAATAATCATTTACCACATGGTATAACTAAATTTCTATCTTACCTTATATACTTTACAAACAGATCATAAAATCTATGATTATATATCATCCTTAAGCCCAGCCATATAACAAAATTAAAATTCAACCCTCTCATCCACAGAAAAATCCTCCAAATTTAAATCATAATTCCAAAAACTACTAACATCATATTTCTTGCATTCAAAAATCCTCATAAAAACTAAATTACATCACAAAACTAATAAAATCCTCTANGCCCAGCCATATAACAAAATTAAAATTTAACCCTCTCATCCACAGAAAAATCCTCTAAATTTAAATCATAATTCCAAAAACTACTAACATCAAATTTCTTGCATTCAAAAATCCTCATAAAAACTAAATTACATCACAAAACTAATAAAATCCTCTAGATCTAATCAAGCATCTCTCTGTCCCAGAAGTTTTGATTNAGATCTAATCAAGCATCTCTCTGTCCCAGAAGTTTTGATTTCCGCATTAGCTGTAAAAGGTCTAACTTTCCTAACCGAAGTCTTAGGTTTTTCAAATGCAGTCATCGGTCTGATTTTTTTAACTTCCGAGTGAAACGAGGGTATTTCACTACTCGGTCTTGAGCAAGTCATCATTTCATCAATAAATCTCGATCTTGGGCCACCTCTTATTATAGCCATTTCACAATCAGCTGGAATAAACCCAGGAAATGGGTTGATTTCTCCAGGTTTCAATGTAACTTCATCATTAGCAGCTGAGTTCTTAGTTCTCAGTCGACAAAACTCAGAAATCGGTCTTGACTGTTGAGGCTCCTTAATTTTCATATCAGGTTTTTCAACATAACCTTGTTTATATCTCCAATAGTCTTTAGCATAATCGCTAAATTTCGGAAGTTCTTCGCCGTGTAAACCTATTGGCCTTTTGCTGAACTTTTCTTTCCATATTTCCAAGTCTTTTGACCTTAATTCATCAATTTTCCTTTTGATTCCTGCAGTTGGCTTTGTTATCATTAAAATTTCTCGTTCTTTTACTCGCTCTTCAGGGGTTTTATGGTTATAATTCTTTGATTTTTCATTAGCTTGCAAGGCTTCTTGATGACGTTTTAAGTCTAACTCGCTTTTTGTCTGGATTTTTGGATGCTGGATATATTGAGGAAGGCTTTGAGGGTGGGGTACTTGGACTTCATATGGAATTTCTATTATATTCGGATGCCGGGATATGAACTTATCGAGGAATTTATCTCCAAAATTTTTCATTTCTTCTTTTCTTTGGGATTTTAGTTCAGTTAAGGTTTTAGGTCGCTGTTCTTCCATTGCTAAATATTGGAAATGATTAGTTTGTATTAAGATTTTAGATTGAGAAAAAGATAATTTTGAGGATTGTTATATTTTTTTTATTTTGGTGATGATTTTGTGTAGTTTAAAGGTTGGGATTTAAAATTGAAAATGCTTTTGATATTTATGTTAATAGTTAAGTAATGCTGAGAAAGTTAATGGTAAAAAATAGTAGATGGTTTATGATTCATAAGACAATGCGAATTTATTTAAAGCAAAGTCCAACCTAACCATTTTTATCTCTTCACTTAATTTCCTATATTTCATCTCTTTCAAACTCTACAATCTTCTATTATCATTCAGCAACTCACTTATCTTCCTCATTCAACCCTCTATAAATTTAATCTATTATATTAAAAACCTCAGAGTTTATCTCATTACAAGATAAAATATTCGAGTTAGCATTTTTTCCATCATAATCACTTGCAAGTTCCGGCATCGTTACCCCTGACATAGCAGATAAAGCAGTTTGTGCTCTATTACTATAATTAATTCCCCCAATAGATTTTTTAATCACTGAAGACCCATTTCTCTCACAATCCTTTAAATTTAAATCATCTAAAACCTCTTCTACATTCTGCTCTTCATTTTTTATATTCTCCCTTACAATCGACACCCACTTTTTTTTCTGCCTTGGATCATTCCCTTCAGATAATTTTCTTTCTTTTATAACATTATTCATTTTAATTTTAAAGTTTTTTCTGTTTTTCCTATATTTAGCATTGAAAATCATATCTTTTTTTTCTTTAACCGAGACAATATCTTTAACTTTATTATAATAACTTTCAGTATAAACGAGAAAATTGTTTGAATCCGGGGTTTTAAAGTCTTGAAATTTAGTGGATTGAGGACTTGGATATGGGTAAGTGATTGATAATGCGCTTGAAGTTGGAACATGGATATATTTCTCAGTACTTTTTGGTGAATTGATTTGAAATGATCGGCATTTCGGTGATTTTTCACGTTTAAAATAACGGGTTTTAGCTAAAGTTGAAGTGGTTGGACAAAGAAGTCGGGCTTTGTTTTCAATTTCTTCTAGGGTTAAAGTCAAACTTTCTAGAACTTTATCGTGCATTATAGGTAAATGCGCTTTTGGTAAAAAATCTTTTATTCCATAAGCAAGTTTACCTTTTTCAATTAGGTATTTTATGCGTCTTTCTATCATACTTCTTATCCTTTCTGCTTCTTTGAAAATCCTTTCTTCTTCATCTCGCTCTTTGTTCTCATCTTTTTCTACAGTTTCTTCATTTTTTTGCACATCTTCGTTATTTTCTTCGTTTTGCAAATCTTTTTCAGCTTGTTCTTTGACGAAATTTTCCAAGCTCTGGGTGTTGATGTTTGAGATTTTTGGTAAGGAATCAGCGCTTTTGTCAGGCTTTTCTTGTGTGAATTCAAGTTTATCGCTTTGTTCTTGTGAAGTTTCTTTGTTTTCTTTAATCGTTTGTTTTTTCGGCTGCTCTTTTCTATTGATAGATAGACTTCCTCCGAGGCTCGCAAAGTATTTTTCAAAAGCTTCTTTGTTCTGTTTAGCGATTCTCATTCTTTTCGCTCTCGCTATACGTTGTTTGAGTATTTTCATATTCAAGTTTTTTTTTACCCAAATCTTCTTTATCGTCAGTACAGCTAAAGCCCTTTTAATATCCTCAAGCTTCCTTTCCCTAAATCTAATAAAAACCAAGAAATTCCTCTTTAGCCTGAAACCAAAAAACCTCAAGCCTTTTCTTATATAATCTTTCGCTAGGTTTCTCTTAATCTTCAAATGTCTGTTATAACAAGTCATCATAACTCTTAGTTTTTTTATCACAAGATATCTTCTATAAGCCCTTTGTACCTTAATAGCAGCCTATCTAAAACTTACCCTTACAGTATAAAGGCCTAATGTTAACATACACTTATCAGTCTGGTCTTTTAAGCCTAAAATGTTATCTTTAGCTTTAAATTCTTTATCAGAAAGGAGAAAAGGCATGTATTTTGCCCTTGTCATACAGCCTTTCATCATCCTTTGTATAGTTATCGCAGCGTTATCAATTTTTGTCAATTCAATGTTGTGATTTTTGATGCTTTCTTCAATAATCTCTTCCCATTTCCTGAATATTTCCAGATTAAGTGTTGCCATAGTCTTTCTTTTCACTTGTCTTCTAAGCCGTTGATGAGCTTTTTCTAATGTAAAATCCAGTTTGGAAGTCTTATCAGTTACTTTAACACTTTTGCTTAACGATGTATCATCCAGCAGGTATTTAATCACAGGGCTCTTGCACAGGTCATCTTTTGCAAAATGGTCTTCATGCTTTTTTGGCATGGATTTGAAAATTCTCATAATAGTAGAGATATAAAATCAGAAAGTTATAAGCGAGTTACAAAATCGTATAAATTAAAATATCTTATTCTGCATTAAATGTTAGAATTTTTATCTGTACTTGTAAATTTTAGCTCTTGTTTCATGACTACCGACTGTTGTGAGTATTGGTAAAAGAAGTTCTTCTTTAGGTTTTTTTTTAATAGGATCGAATTTGGTCTTTGGGATTTCTTGAGGTACTCGTAAGCTGGGAGATGCTGATAACTGCTTAAGTTTAGTTAAATATTTTGGGATTTTCTTTGGTGCGGTGTGGTAGTCCTTTGGTATCATAACAAGTTGTCGTTTTTTTAATATTGGAGCATTTCTTGAATAAGTTTTTCGTATTTCATCGTCAATATTTGAATTAGTCAAATGTCTTATTGGGCGTTGGGATTCTATTAAACCAGGACTGAAAAACCGTCTTAGTTGATTATTCACTTCAGAATCAAAGGCTTTTAAACCCTGTGGGTTCGGACC
>MPUH01001287.1:0-19191 GCA_001970955.1 Stentor coeruleus | reverse complement strand
TCGATCTCATAGGATAAGATTATGTTTTTGTTTATTTTATTATTCAAGTCTTAACCCAATAATGGTGGAGATAAGTGGAATCACACTGCTACTTTTAGTCTGCTTCCTAATTTGCTTATATTTAGTTATTTCAGACAAAAAAAAGCCAACCCCACGACAAGACGTACCTCCTAAAATGAAAAGATTTACAAAAAACTCTTCAGAAAGATCGATAATGACATTACCAAAAGCTATGTCTTCATCTTATAGACCTAAAAAAGTTATTAGAATTTGCTTAACAGGAGGGCCTAGTGCTGGAAAAACAACAGCACTTGCAAGACTTGCTTTTAGACTTCCTGAAATGGGATATAGAGTTATTTCAGTTCCTGAAGCAGCTAGTCTCTTAAGTGAAGGAGGCGCGAATATCAACATGTCTCAATTAGATCAAACTCAACAAATCCAACTTCAACTAAGAATAATAAAGCTTAGAATGGCTTTAGAAGAAATATTTACAGAAATAGCAGAGAGATGTGGAGAAAAGGTTGTAGTAATTTGCAATGCGGGAGTGATTGACGGATCTGCTTATGTGACATCTGATATATGGCAAACTATTCTTGATGAACTTGGTGTGACTCAAGTACATCTTAGAGATTTTAGGTATGATGCAATTATACATATGGTAAGCCCAGCTCAAGGGGCTGAAAAATATTATTCTAATAAAAAAGCAGGACAGTCTATTGATGAAGCTAGAATAATTGACAAAATGCTTCAAGAAAGCTATACTGGCCATCCAAAGTTTTCAATAATCGGTAATGATCCTGGGAAAACCTTTGAGGACAAACTGCAAAAAGTTACTGATGTAGTTTTCAGCATTCTGAATATAAAAGCAGTCAAGCAGTACTCTTATAAGCTTCTAGTTATAGTTAAAGGCAATGATAAAGATTCACTACCAATAATTCCTGATTATATAAAATCTCAGAAAATACTTGTTGAAGAAACATTTTTGGAATCCAATCCAGGAGAAATTCTTCGAGTCCAAAAGCGAGGCCATTCTGACAGCTACAATTATTTATTTACAAGCGAAAAGATTAGAAGTGATGGAACTACAGAAACTACTTCACAGATCATAAGCCCTAGAGATTATATGAATTATCTAGAAAAACGAGATCAAGCAAGAACAACAGTAAAGAGAATTCTTCAGTGTTTTATTCAAGATGACAATTATATGATTCTTGATACTTTTTTGTCTATAAAATTCAAAGGAAGTATTCTTAGAGTTGAGACTAAGAAAAAACTTGAAGAAATATCATTTCCTGATTTTATTGAAGTTATTAGAAATGTCAACGATGACCCAGGATACTCTACTCACAAGCTCTCGAAAATCAATTGGTATGATTCGCCTGATATTTCTAAAATGGCTGGGTATTAAGATAACTTAGAATTAGAGAATAAATACGATATACAAATAATGTCTTTGATTATGACAGACTAATTATTAAACTTTAAATTTTTGAAAAACTATAATATATGTTTGGAGCTTATTTATCTAATAATTTGCTATATAAGTGAAAATATATGAGACTAAACATTAAAAGCCTAAATTATATATAGTGATTAATTTGTAATTAGGTATATCTGGTTATTTAAGATTTAAAATCATTATGCNATGAGACTAAACATTAAAAGCCTAAATTATATATAGTGATTAATTTGTAATTAGGTATATCTGGCTATTTAAGATTTAGAATCATTATGTAAAATTAAATCATCATGTTTTTAATAATGAATAGAATTACATAAAATATTAGTTAAAAGGATTTTACCAAGAGTTTACATCATAAACTTTGAAAAGATATCTACAAAGTTTTCAAAATATCGTAAACTCCAAAATTTCATTCACTAGCCCTTGCTTCGTTTTTAAAGATAATTTACTAATTGATAATTTTTTGGTAATGAATTTGATCTTCTTATAATAAGTTTGACTGTGCATGATATTTTGGTGTAATTTTCTGATATTATAAAATATTATTAAGATTTAGTTAGAAGAGTAATATTATCAATCATATTTTAATACTTCTAAGAAGCTAACCTTTCTTATACAATACATCTGCCTCAAGTAATTTTCATTAAAAAGTGCACAAATCATTTTATTGACTACTATAAACAAATTATACAAAATAATCCAAATTCACCTAACATAGGAACGCAGTAGAATTTATAAAACAAAGGTCAGTGTAATTATCTCTATAAAATTCTCAAAAATTCACTTTAATTTAGTCAATCTTTTAGTCTTCTAAGTGATTATTAAGTATATTCAAATTTCATAGTTTTTCTATATACTAAATGAATTATTTCTTTAGGCCTTTAATTATCTAACCAATGAATATAAAATATGTGCTGAGTTATAATTTCTTTCTTTCAAAGCCTTTTCAGGAGATGCTCCAAGAAAAAGCAAAGATCTCCTGAAGAGTCGGAAGGTGGATGATCTGGAGACATAAACTGTAATGAGCAGAAAAGATAAGCCAAGCTTCAAGTGATGTGCTGTTCGAAAGTTAATCTGAGCAGCATTGAGAAGTATTCGGCAAATAGATAATCTAAACATCTTAAAAATCTTAAATCCAAAATTCCAAATATTTCTGATTTTTTACTCAAATTTTTATCCTATCATGCTCTAATGAATTTCACTTAGCACACTATCCCGTCTGGCATAGTTTAATCATTTCAAATGAATTCTAATTATTATTAGCTATCTTTCTGTTCCTTATTTCCTTTTTCTAGTAGCATCTGATAAAACTCTTGTAATTTAACCTGTGAACCTTTACCCGCTGGCTCTGGCTGTATTTTAGTGACTTGTACAGGATTTTCTTTGATGGAATTTTGATTTTTCGGATTGATTATATCAATAATTCTATCAGGTCTCTCCCTAACTGAGCCTTTTAATTTTTCCTTAATCTGCATGATAAATTCTTGGTCATCAGTCACAGGGATTTCATCTTTCTTGTAAACCCTGCATTTGGATTTCGGTAAAAACTCTTGAATCTGCTTGTCTCCAACAAGATAATCGGTTTGTTGTATTAAACTTGGAGAATCCCAGCCCNCCTTAATCTGCATGATAAATTCTTGGTCATCAGTCACAGGGATTTCATCTTTCTTGTAAACCCTACATTTGGATTTCGGTAAAAACTCTTGAATCTGCTTATCTCCAACAAGATAATCGGTTTGTTGTATTAAACTTGGAGAATCCCAGCCCGAAGGGATGAAAATCTGATCTTTAGCCACAATATTTGCCTTATGTAGCAAAGGATAACCATAGATTCTGTGCATGATATAGTCATAAAGTAAAGATATACCAATATTTGACTTGCTTGACGTATAAAAAAGACTTGCTCCATATGTTATGCAAAACTCGCGCAATGTTCGCAAGCAAGAGTCAAGTATTTTATCGTTTTGTTCACGATTTTTATCAACAGTCCAAACTAAATCGCTTTTGCAGCATATTACCATTATTGGCACTCCAAGATTAACTTGAAGAATGCCTTCTGCAAGAGGAATGTCTTCATTGTTTGTATTTTCCGAAACATACTCTGGGTCTCTATAGTTTTTCACATAATCAGTTACTGATTTAACTAGCCCATCTTGTTCTTCGAGCGGTAGCGAGCTTACAATTTTACCAAGAATTTCATGCCAAATCTCTATCCACATTTCTAAGTCCTGGCTGAACCTCCATGGTTGTTCCCAGTCTAGAACTATGCCAAAAATTGTTTTATCAAGAGTTTTAGAGTTTAAAGAGAATTCAAGGAGGTGCTTTAGTTCAGGAATTTCAAGGGTATAGATATTTATCATAGAAATCTTGTCAGACTGAGGATCTTGGATATCTTTTGAGTTTATATAAGAATATTGAAGAGGACAACTTACTGGAATCGGATCATCTGGAGAAATAAGGTGAGAATATTTAGTGCTCTTTCCTAAACTACCAGGTCCTCGCTGTAATGAAGAGATTAAATGCTTTGATCCACAACCTTGTCTACCTACAAGAATAAGATTCCCCTCTGGATAGCGCTTTCTTTCGCTTGTGTCTTTGAAGAGTCGATCCCAATGCTTTTGTTCTGCCATTTATTAGACTTAAGGCGAAAAGTTTAAAAGTCGAAGTAAGTAATTTAAATGATTCAGAAAATGCACTAATTTTTTATTTTAGGTTCTGATTAGAAATTTATAATATTTTTTAAAGAAATTAGAGAGATGGAGAATCTTAGTATTGCATTTAAACTTAAGTTAAGCGAATAAAAAAGTTTTGATTAATAGTATTTAAACATATTTTCCATTAATGCAATACTATTCATTTAAATATGAGCTGGATATCAAGTTTAAAAATGCGATTATAGTAAAATTTCAAATTAAGATAGGTTTATTAGAGGATATTATTTATAAAGCTATTAACATAATCATTTTTGCATGAATCAGTTTATGATTTGAATAGGTTTATGAAAAAAGCATTTTTAAACTTATCTGTTTTTATAAATATTGAAATATTAAGTTACAATATAGATTGTAGAGAAAGCAAAAATATTTGAATTTTGAAAGGACAAATTTGAAGTTGTGAGATAGTAGAAAAGTTTTGGAGAATAATTTATTGTTTATTTTTATACTTATTGCAGCTTCGTTTCTGTGAGCTAGATCTTTTCATTTTTACTTTATAATATTCATCAATATATTTTATGCATTTTAATACTGTTTCATTTTCTAATAAATTTCTTATATTTTATAGTGATAACAGAATAATTACTTTCATTATATCTATTAACAATTTTCAGAGTTTCTTCAAGTCCAAAATGATTATCTCCTTTTGTTAAATATAAATTTTATCAAAAAGTATATTCAGACAATAGCAAATTTTTTGATAAAATAGAAAAAAAATATAATAGCTTAATGAATATAATTTTTAATAGACTGTGTAAATAGAAGCTAGCATATATCTTAGACGTTGCATGAGTATTCAAGATATAAGTAATTTAGAAAAATATATATGATATTATTCATAGATGATTTTTTTAATGAAAAAATATCTTGAAATAATACTCAAAAAATTAAGCAGAATTTCACTAACTGATGCAGTGCTACAGGGATAAATTTGATAATTACTTAAAGGAAAAATCTTAGATAATAAGAAATGCATCAAGGAATTTGAGTTGAAATCAACAGAGGTTGCTTTTAGTATTTTGTTATCTATTAATTATTTTATGTGTAAATATGTTATAAAATATATTTTCAGCAATTCTCCAATTTTTCTTGCATTGGGATATATCCTAACTTCTCACCATTTTTAAATTCCAAAGTGAAAATCCTGCTTGTCAATACTACAGGGCTACTAGGTGATAACATAATTTGCTATTTTTTAATAGCTCATGACTTTGTCTCTTAGTATGCAAAGACATACTAGTGTAAAATATTTTAGTCGCAAAGCAGAGTTGTCTTAATACTTAGAAATTTATTAATTGTGTGTTTCTTGGAAAAATTAATAAATTAGTTCATATGCTACTTTTGAAGATTAAGATTTAGTGTTTATATGAATGAGTTGCTCTAAGGTATAGTTCATTTAGTAAGTTTTTAAGATGATGCTCAATCTGTTTATCAAAAATTCAATTTAAGGCAATAGACTATAATTGTATCTAATTTTTTTTTTCGCTAAAGAATAGGTAGCGTGCTATAAATGCCTATAAATAATATCAATGGGATTCTCTATATTACTCACAGTAATACTAGGGTTAATTTTCCTAATGCCCTGGCTGATTTCAATAATCTTAAGGCTTTTCCTGCACAAGTACATAAAAAAAATCACTGCAACTGGATTTTTTTCCTTCCGAAATGTGAAAATTGTTTTTGGCCCAAACACTCTTCAGATCCAAAAGGTTTCTTTGTGCGTAGCTACTATATTTCAATCTTCTGATCCCTTATCTGAGTCCTCTAATCAAATTTCTGAGGTCAAAGCTAAAAAATTGCTTCTTTTACTTGAAGGAATCAATCTGCAAATAGCATCAATTCCAAAAACAAGTTCTTCTAAAACTTCAGTTATCGGAATGCTTTTTTTACGTCTAGTTCTCACAATTACTGCTAGTTTCCTTGTGATTCGAGCAAAAAATATTGAGATAAACGCTATGAAAAATAATGTCCACACAACAAGAGCCAAAGTGCAAATGGCAGTCATGGAAGATGGTGCTTTAGCATTTCATATCTTTGTAACAAAACTATATATAAATTCAGTAGAAGTAATAGGCAAAGTTTCAGAAACCTATATAAAGATTATTCTCCCTGGAGATATATCATTTAAAAAATCTCTCCAAGACTGCGAGATTTCTATTATTATAGGCAAAGTTAGTGCAAAACTTTCTAACCTTCCTCAAGAAAGCTCAGGAAAAAGTGGTGGAACATTGCCAAATAACATAAAATGCCTAATTCATAAACTCCATGTTGAATTATTCACATTGAATTTTGTAGGATACTCAGTGAATTTTTCTCTAAAGCCTTTATCTTTAAATATAGCTCTAATAACAGGCTTTGATGTAACTTTCCCTGCTATTCATATCCCGCAATTACAAATATCCCAAGATTCTTCAGGGACAATTAGTGTTTCAAGTAAATATTTGGGAATAAGCTTGATAGAAGTAATTCCTGTTATATTCAAATTCATCCGTCCTAAGCCAAGTTCAAGTGAAAAATCCTCAGTAAAAGTGCCATTTCTTTTAAGTCTAGACCAAGTTGAAGCTAGATTTCCAGGAAGTCAAGGCTCAGCTATTGAAGCTACAACAATTAGAGTGTCTGCTAATTCAGAAATTCAAGTATCAGCTGAACTTATAACTTTAGGTAAGTGCTTGAATGTTACACATTTTAGCACTCTTATAAATGACTCAACTAAAGTGTCGTATGCTTCTGCAGACTTGGATTTGGATGAAGATATTATTAAAGAGACTATTGGGTGTTTTGCTGAATTATATAGAGCTTTCCCAACACTTCCAAAAAGCAATGGGCCAAAAAAAACTGTAAAATTGCATTTCTTAAACACATCAGTTAAAGGCACTTACCCTGATGGTTTTAAACTTCTTATTACAGTAAATCAATGCACAGCAACCATTTTACCCAAGTTTCTTGATTTAAATTTTGTTAGTTCTACGATTTACGACTTAGAAACAGTAAAGCATCATATAATAACTACAAATATTTGCAAAGTGCATAAAGAATATAAACACGGTATTGCAGAAATTGAAGTTATTGGTGATCAGATAGAAATCCATTTGCCTCGCCAATACTTTCTAGCACGGGCAGTTATAAAATTCCTTAGAGGCTCTCATAAAGTATATAAATGGTGCAAGTTTGCTTTCCTCCAAGTCCATCGTTCCCACACTCACATTCCCGAAAAGTCAAACTTAACTTTAACATTTAGGAATTTTATTTTTGATGCTGATGATCATCCAATCGACATAATTAATCTTAAAAAAGCTATGCTAAACCCTGAAGATACCATTTACCCACAGTTACTAACAACTAATCAAACATATCCTTTACTTGCTCTTACAGTGAAAACTGCAACAGTTAAACTTAATAACTTAGAATTGGACACAATGGAAAAAATCAAAGGATACATGCAAGAAATTGATGACTATTCTTTGCCATATGATGAGTTTTTTGCTGTAATGCTAGCTTATGACTTTACTTGTGTAGGTAAAGCATTAAATGTTAGAGTTAGGGATTATCCATATGACATATGTGAGATCAAACAGATCAAATTTGGAGGGAGGACAATTCTAACAAAAAATAGACTTTTAACACCAATTTGGGCTTGTTTTAAACATCATTATGATATTGAAGTCTGCTGTTTGGAGGTTACAACTTGCTTGGGTATTTGCCACTTGAAAGTTTTGATGGATTTGATGAAAATAATTAAATATTTGTTTTTTGTCAAGCCTTCCGCTCCATCTACTGTGAAAAAACTTGAACTTGTTGACTATCTTAGGTATTTCCTTCATGGAAAAATGACTATTATTGTGAAATCATGCAAGAATTTATTGTTGAAAGGTTCTTCGCCTTATCTCTATGAAGGATTTAACTTAGACATTGCTGAATGCTCGATTGTTCTTGAGCCTAATTGCATTAAAAGTGCTCTTAATGGTATGCAATTTTACTATGGGGAAAATTATTATTTAACTTTACCTTTGATAAAGGCCCAGTTGGAATATGAAATTGAATGTAAGAATTTGAATCACTGGGTTGTTTACCCTAATGGACAAGATATGTTCGCAGATTTCAGAAGCAGCGAAATTAATCCAAGTCTGCAAGTATCTTTAATTCCAGAAGGCACTCAAAATTTAACTATCTGCTACAATCTAAGCAATTCTCCTGAACTCACAGATTTTATAGCTTTACTATCAACCCCGCCAGTCACTTTAATTCCTGCTAGAGAAAAGTCTCCTGCTAAATTTTTCAAAAACTTCAATAAAATTGAACTAACTCATGTGAAGATGGTTAATTGCGAAATTTATCTCCTAATCGAAGGTAGTGATGGAGCTTTTTTGAGCATTGAATCAATGCATTTATCAGCTCATTGCGAACATCTTAAAGACCATTTAGTCTTACCTTGGAAAGTTATAAAAGCCAATGGCAATTGCTGTAATATCAAAATGGTCCAATATTTCCCAGGACAAACAGATCAAAAATACTTACTTGATTGCTCAAGCATAGAATATACATACAACGAAATTGATTCTAATTTCTTAAGTATTGATGATTTTAGAGTTTTTATAAGTCCATTTTTTGTCAATCTTATAACAGAATTAGTAATTTCTAGGCCTGTTAATGTCTCAAAATTGTTTGCTAAAAAAAGAGGCAAGAATAAAAAATGGGGCATTAGAACTCAGAAATTCACAATAAGAAGCTTACTTAAAGGTATCATCAAAGGACCAAAAATTGCTCTTGTTAATCAGGATGATGATTCTAAACTTGTGATAAATGGAGGTATTTGTGAATTTGATATTCTTGAAGAGCTACTAAAATATGATATTTACCATAAGGATATGAAAAAAAGAGCAAAGTTTACTATAAGCAAAATTGAATGTGTTTTAGATGAAAATCAAGATGATTTAACTATGCCTGTAGTATTTAGTTCAAAAGGAATTGATATGTTTCTAACATATTTCACTTGTCCAGCTTCAAAAATAGACTTTGCAAGGAACTGTGAAAATATTGACGAAAACATATGGTATAAGGAAAAAAGAGTGAATCGTTTAGAGATATCTTTACCAGAAGTTGCAGCTGGAATCGAAAGCAACGAATTTTGGAGTATTGTGGAAATTGTTAAAGATTTTATTGGATTTATACCTAAAAACCGTGTGAGTGTTAGTGAAAGACTTATGGAAGATGAATTTAGATCATTTGGGGGTAAAGAATTAGTCAAAATGTTTAACGAAAATTCTAAGAAAATTTTAAGTGTTAGGACAACTGAGTCAAAACTCTTGAGAATCATAGTACAAAAAATAACAGTTTCACTGAAAAGAAACTCAGCTACACTTATAGAACTAACTATGAATGGGATAAAATTTAATACTACAAATTATAATGACTTATCATGTCAAAAATCATTGGAAATACATAAGATTGAGATGAAGCATGGGAATACTGTTATGGTTACACCGCTACTTGCAGGAAACGAAGAATATTTACCTTCAAATATCATGCTTAATTTGAGGATACTGGACAGGTGGGTTAAAGGAAGTCAAACTTTGTGGCCTGTAGTTGATCATCATGAGTTTTTGGTGTTTCCACTTAAGCTGAACTTTAGTAAAGAGATATATAAAGATCTCTATGCATTCTTTTTTAATGAAGATAAACCTAAGAGCAAATCAACTTATAAGCGCATCAAATTGCCTCGTCTTTACAAATACATTCATCTCAACGAAATTAAAATTTGTATTACTGTCACTGGGTGGATAGCTTTAAACAACTCTAAAATCACAATTAAGCCTTTTACAAGACAAAATAAATTCAAAACCTTTCAAGGTCTATTTGACAAAATCATGAACCATGGACTCAAATGCATAATCTCACAAGTTCCATCAATTTGTATACAAAACCTCGGCATAAGCAAAAAGAACTTTATCCCATCAACAGAACCCAATAAAAAACTCTTAGATAAGCTCAAAAAGAAAAAGCCTGAAGAAAGTTTAACAGAGCAAGATTTGCAGAAAAATGAAGGCATAAAGCTTATGTTTGGAAAAAATTTTAAGGGTTCTGACTAAAGCTTTGAGTAATTACTATAAAAGCATAAATCTATTTTAGTATAACTAGCCGAATTTATGTTTAATTTTGTTAATGGAACTAAGAAGCAATGGTAGTTCAGCAGACATAAAAATTCCAAGGAGATACCTAAAAAGTCCTAAGCAGAAAAGATTTTGTTCTACAAGCTTGTCAACAAGCATGCTAAACCACACTGATATAAAAAACAAACCAAAGCTTAACAATTTAAACTCACTCATAGATCCATGTGTGCCAAGTAAATATTTGCCCATAATAAAACCAGCCACAACAAACCCTAAAAACCCTTCGCTTAAATTTTTATTCATAGCTTTTTCAGAATTGATAGACCCTTCGCACTTATCTTTGAAGTTTTTTTCCCAGAAATCATTCCATAACGGTTGCTTAATAACAAAAAGCACATAGCTAAGAATTATTATTCCTAGCATTAAAATATGTGTTTTAATAACTAATATCCAATCAGATGAAAAAGCTCCTTTATCATATAAATAGATAAGCACACTAGCAATAAGTAAAGCATAAGAATATCCTAAAATTACTTGGAAATAGAAATGTGCTCCTATATAAAGTCTATCAAAAGCTGTAACACCGATGCAAATAAGCATAAGAATCAGTTGACTATTAGTTGCTCCCTTTCGTCTAAGTAGAATAAACATCATAATCATTGGAGTTCCTGCTGCCATAGAATGCCCTGAAGGAGAGCCCCAATCTTTAGGACATGCCATACCTTCAATATTTTGATACTTCCACAATGGTCTTGGACGTGTAAACAAAGATTTGAGAATTCCAGAAATAGCAGCCCCAAGATAAGCTGATATAACACATAGAGTTCCATCTTCTCTGCTATAAACTAGATATAAAGTTCCTGAAGCTATAAGGAAGCATATACTAGTTACATCACCAATCAAGATAAAAATATTTCTAAGTGCTGGAGAATTCATACTTTGAATCCATTCAATGAATTTTCCTGAACTATATTCGAGCTCTTCATTCATGGTGTATTCAATATAAGAAAGCACGGAGCAAATACAAAAAAGCAGGCATATTGTCAGGAATCTCATATTTTTATATGCAACTAATCAATAGTTTTTTTTCTCAATAAATCAAGTTTATTTTATAAGAAGAAACTAATTATGATGTTTTTCATGACTGTCTTATACAAACAAATTATTTATATTTTCCTTATGTAGTATATGAGAGTATACTAGAAATTGACACAGGTATAGTTTTTTCTCTAGTCAAACTTTGTGGAGTTTGTGTTGGTGAAACCTGGAACAAAATTGCTCCTACTTTAATTTGATCACCATATGCTAAAGGATATGCTTCACTAAATTCCCCTTCTGGTGATAGTCTTATCCATGTAGAATTGAGTGAATTTAGGTCTTGAATGTAAAAGTTATTTTTTTTAGAGTAAAGCTTGCAATGTTCTAATGATAGTAATGAATCTCTATTGATGCAAACTCCACAACTTCTAGACCTACCAATAATACAACCTTTTGTTATTATAAGAGGCATTGGGCTTGGCCCTTCGTACTTAAGCAATTCTATTGAAACTGGTCTTCCATCTAATGAATAGACAATATTTAGAACTTTAAATTCGCATTGTCCAACTCGAAAAAGTGATCCAACTTGCAGTTTATGTTTTCTGCTTATTCTAATATAAGTTCCTGTAGTACTTCCAGTATCCAAAATTTCAAAACTTTTTGTTTGATTTTCGTATCTAATTTCACAATGTTTTCTACTTACATAGCGATCTGGGATTATTATCTCCATACTACTACACCTGCCAATTCTTGCCCCAAGCTCACCTATTTTGAATGTAAAACCTTCTAAAAACCCTGAAACACTTGTTAGGATAATATTTTGAAGGCTATTATTACTGTAGTCGTAAGTTTCAATGGTTCTTGGAGAATTGTAATCTGATATTTCACTATCAGTTTGGTCTGTTGGTGATTGACTTGAATAGAAAAACTTAGAAAACTCTAAAATTTTTACTCGATGCAAGCGAATTTGTATACCTAGTTCTAATAAGTCATTTTCAGAGAGTTTCGCTAAATCTTCTAAGTTGCAGTTATTAAGACAATCTGAATAGTCAGTAAGATTTAATAGTTTAAGGAAGTCATCAACGCTTTGTATGTTCTCTTTTGATATGGTCTGCATAAATTATTGTACCCAATCTTAGTGTAGCATTTTTATTGCCAATAATTATTAGATTAATATTTTAGAAACAAAATAAAGGTATAGATTTGGTATTTTTGCAATAGGCTATAATTTACTTAGGTTTAGGTAAGATTAAAAATTTCAATTTAGCTATATAATTACTTATACTAAAAATTAGTGATAAAATAATTTATCTTTATAATATGTTAAAGATTTGAAAATACAAATCAGAACTCTTATCCATGATTTTATTAAGCATTAAAAATATATAATAAGCTTATATTAAGAGTATATTTTATATTTTTTCTTGATCTAGTTTAAATTTGATGATACAAATAAGTACATTATTTAAAACAAAATCTTAGTGAAAATAAAAATCAAAGTCTAAAAATAACAACTAATAATAGTCAATATTTAATAAATTGATGATAAGAGGCAAAAAGATTTTCAAGTTCTCCAAGCAGCCAGCAACAGTTGCCTCAAAAGCCCCTGAAGAAAGACCGATAAGTTCTAGCACATCAAAAACAATCAATTCTTTCCTTGAAGAAGTAGACTACAACTATGATATCGACAGTTCAATACGTAAGGATATAGAATCCAAGTTTAAAAAATCCCTCATAAACGCGCATTACCGTTTTCCTAGGAGTTTTGACAACAATAGCAAAGCTTTACCAAAATTAAAAATTGATCGTCGACATCTGATTGATAATGAACCTATTCATTTAGAAAGAAAGAAAGGGAAAATAAATCATGATAAAAAGTCAAGTCGGAAAGTGTCACTATCGAGCAAGTATAGAATTCTAACACAAACTAAAAGGCCTCATGAACGTGAAAAAAAGCCTGCTTGCTCTGTGACACCTAGTCCTTATGTATCTAATTTTAAGCATAAAGAAATACTTAGCAATGAATTTAAGAGGTCGACTCCAAGTCCTGCCCCACGTAATAATGCTTTTACTGTAAGACTAGAGAGAACTTTATTATAAACATATTTAAGAAGTTATAAATTTTTTCTAACAAACAGAGTAATAGATTAAAAAGTTTGGTGTTAGCACAACTAAGATTAATTCGAATATAATGATTAGAATAGATAATAAATAAGTTTTTTTGGAGCATTTAGTTGCGAGTAATTGAATTTCCAATTTATTTATTTAAGAAACTAATAAATTTTTTATATCCCCCATATATATTATTATTGATGAATGAGGAGATTTGAACTTTTCAAAGGCTCAGGATAGATGAAGGTGCTATTGATTACTTTTAGGAGAAAAATTTAATAATTTATAAGCTAGATTACCTATTTGTCATGAAAGAATGAGATATAAGCAGAATCTGCATGCTATAGATATGGTAAGTGTGTAAGAGATAGCCAATCAAAAATAGAAATAACTAAAGGATATTCTTTCATGAAAGAAAATCTTATACTTGAAGATTATCTTCATAATCTATGAATTTAGCGTAGGAACTCAAATAACTGAGGCTGCTTTTGAGTTATATTGTACTGGAAATTGTGCTCAAAAATGTTATAGCATGTTGTATAAATTAATCAACTTGACTTATTGAGAAATAGATTATTAAATTTGAACTGGAAATTGTGTTCAAAAATGTTATAGCATGTTGTATAAATTAATCAACTTGACTTATTGAGAAATAGATTATTAAATTTGAGGTCCTAATTCTATTATCGAAAAAGATAAGTGCAAACCTGCTAAAAATAAGAATTCTTGAATATCAAACTTCTTGGCTATTTGGAAGTGCTGAAAGAGAAACTGGAGAATGCTTTTTTGAATTTGTAGAAAAAAAGATTAAAGAGCATTATTAGATATCATTGAAAGAGGAATTAGACCAAAGACTACTATGATTAGTGATGGTTAGCGACCATACACTTTTTTAGAAACTATTTGCCTGATTATTTTTTTACATGAAACGCTAATCACTCAGAAAATTTTATTATTCCTGAAACAGGTGTACATCCCTAAACAATTGATAGTACTTGGTCAGTTATAAAAAGAAAGATTAGACAAGGAACAACTTAAGTAATTGTGAAAAAAATATTGAAATGATTAAAACTTATTTATTTCAGAAAAAAGTTTAGTTTAATAGCTATTAATCTCTACTTGAACTAATTTGGATGAGCAGTAATTAATTTATTTCAAAAAGAATTATGATTTTGCACATATATTATATTAATAATTAAAAGATTTTCGTTAATACGAAAAATAAGTAGCACTAAGTGAAAGAAGCTTAATAATAAATTTAAATACAAATTTAATAACTAGTATTGGAATATTTTTTGTGCTGATATCAACCTTTTTTTAATAAAGTAATGTAAATAGAGATTATAGGATTCTATTCATGATTATTTAGTTATGATATTGAAATGCTTGTATTTTAAGAGATCTATATTATATTTTTATGGAAGCTGCCGGGGAAATGCTCTTTAAATTACAAAGGATTTGCTGCAGATAATGCGCTTGATAGTATCATTTAATAGTTTGAATCATATTTTATTACGAATTAAAGGAAACTCTTATTATTTATTTAGAATTGGTACTAATATAAAATCAGTAAATAGTGTGGTGAAATAAAAGTTAAAATACGTATTATCATTGATTATTATCTTGTCTAAATAGGCTTAATAGTGTTACTCCTTTAAATTAATTTGCAAAAAAGTTTATTTATAAGTAATAATACTTAGTTGTTGTATTCTCAATGAAGTAAATAAGCACAATCTGGAACTAATTATTGATGTAAAAAAAAGTATATATAGAAATAAAATTATATGCGGATTAATAACTACGGAATTACTTGTAAACATAAAAATGAAGATATTATCATCAACTTAACCATTAAAGTAATATTTTGTATAAGTATTATATTACATATATATAAAATATGTCAAATGTTCCTCTTTTAGACAAAAATAGAGTCTCAGTGCCAATCTCTCCTATCCGAAATTCCCCAAAAAATACGGATAATTTCTGGACTGTTCTCGAAAACAGACAAAAAAATAGTCCTATACAATCACAAATTTATAAAACTAAAACAGCTGAGGAATTCATGAGCAGCTTGCAAGAAGATACAACAAAAGAACGATTTCGTATTGAAAAAGACATGAAATACCTTACTAAAACTTTTGAAGATTGCGGGTTTATTGTTGAGTTCCAAGATAATTACATTCAGGAAATTGACAAAAGCTTAAAAGAAGCTGAAGAAAATTCTAAAAAAGTTGTTGAAACACTAAAAAAAGCTAAAGACAAAATTGGCTGTTATCAGAGTATTTTGAATAGCATCATTGTTGCTTTGATTATAGTTATAATCCTCCTTTCGATCCTTGCATATTTTGTCGGATAAATAAAATAGTTTTCATTAATGATTGCAAATTAAGCTTATAAAAATATTTTTGCCAAGCTCTTAATGATATTTATTATTAATAACATAATCTTTCCATCTAATTTATACATTATTTCAACTAAAATTCAGCTCATGCTTCTGCTTGTACAACAAAAGTTCATTTTCCATAAGCCTTAAGCATGAGTCTTTTCGTTGAAGTTCCTTATAAGCATCATTCATCATTATTTGCTTATTGTTTATTTCCCCAATTAAAAACCTAATAGCCTCCTTAATTTGGTCTTCTAAATTGCCTGAAGGCAGCTGAGATGCAAAAGGTAAGCTCATGAGAAAATTTATAATCTCGTTAAAATTCCTTTTTAATGCTTCAGACTCAACTTCTAAAATTTCAATCTTTGATTTTTCATTTACTTCTTCTATATAAAAGTCTTTTATTCCATTAGCTTTAGCAAGTTTTTCATATTTTCTGGAGAGGTCATCAATTTTTTCTGTTTTCTTCCTTAGTTCTTCACGAAGCTGGGTATTAGAATCTTTTAGGGTGTTATATTCTGATTTCATTTTAGCTAAGTAATTGATTTTTTGTGATAGGTTGTTATGACCTGAAAGTTTGATAATTTGCTGGTTGAGATCTTCATTTTCTTTTTTAAGTCTAGTATTATCAAAGGAGATATTTTGAAGTTTAGAATTTAATTCTTCACATTCCTTTTGTAAAGAATATTCAACTCTTTGAAGTCTTTTTAATTCTTCTATAAGTTGCTCTCTAGATGCCATTGAAGCTCTTAATTCTTGAGAAGTCTTTGTGTATTCAGCTTGTAATAATGCGCAGCGCTGATTTAGGTTGTTAACCTGATCAAGCATCATAGAATTTTCAATTTCAGTTCTTCTGAAATTCTTTAATGGTGAAAGCTGAGCAATCATTTGGTTTTTTTCTGTAATTTGGTTACTAAATTCGATTAGCTGATTACTAAGTGCCTCATTTTCAACAACAAGGATGTCTTTGTCCATATTATATTCCTCAATAGCTGCATCTTTTAAATCGAGTTCGTATTTAATTTTTTTATTTTCTTCAAATAAACGATAGCACTCTTCTTCACAATACATCAGATTATCTATGGCTGCTCTTAAACTCTGAACTTGTTCTTCTAAAGTTGTAATTTTCTCACTTTTAGAATAGCATTCGTTGCAAAATAGTGGAGGCTCTTTAGTGTATATTGAAAAGCAAGTTTTTTGCATTTTTTGAATATTAGTGTCAAGGGTTTGCATCGGTTCTTTTTTCGTTGAAAAAGGAATAGCAGGTGTGTTTTCATTGCAAGGAGAATGATTTACAAGATCATCCTCAAGTACAGATATTCTTGATTTATAAAGATCGATTTCCTGAGCCAAGCTATTTATCTGATCTTCATATCTTGATCTCATTAATTCAAAGTTTTTACACCTTTCAATATATAGTTTAAGTTCATCATCACTGTCTTTCTGTTTTTTTAATGTTTCTTCCAAATAAATATTCAAATTCTCAGTAAACTCCTGATTAGCCTTAAGCCTCGCACTCAGCGACTGAGGTTTTTCCTGCAACTCACTTTCCAAATATGAAATCTGCGACTTCAATGCATCATTTTCTACAAAATACTTAGCGGCCACAGGGTGATTAGTATTTTCCTTCCTTAAAATAGCAATTTCTTCTTTCATTTCATTAATATACTGACTTTCATTAAGCTTTTCTCCTTTTTGCAGCCTTTTCAAATTCTCTTCTTTAAACTTATAAATCATTTTTTCCCCAGCCAGCTTGCTTTCATATTTACTCACAACTTTTACCAACTCTTTTATATAATTTTCTTTAGTTTCAATTTCCTGTTGCAAAGCACTTTCAGTTAAAAGGCGAATTTTTACGTTTTTTTGTAGCAAATCTTCTAAATCTTGTACCCTTTTGCTATCATTAGCTGTAAAAAATGTGTTTTGGGAGCTTTTTAATAAAGATTTTAGTCTTGAAACTTCAGCTTTTAGTTCAAGGATTGTCCCAGTTGTATCTTCATTTATAATAGCTTTGTTGCGAACTAGTTTTGCCCTTTCTGCGAATCTTAGAGTTGATAAGGTTTCTGCAAAGCACATCATTGATGGAGAAATATTTGCGATTATGCAGGTTTTTGAATTACCACCTATTGAGTCTTTTAGTAAAAATGTGAGCTTTGAGTCTCTGTATCGGATGTAACGATTTTTGCCTTCTGAAACTTCAACTAAAGAGTTTATGACATCACCAAGGGTAGACAAGGATTTATTTATGGATGCTGCTTCTTTTAGACGATCTCCTGTAGTACCTGCACTTTTGCATCTTTCGCTGCCAGCAAGATCAATCACGTGGAAAAGAGAGTTTTTGAAATTCCACACGTCTTCAATTTTTTCCTTGCTTTCGATGTATAGAGTAAATACCGAATGGGATCTTGAGCTTTCTTTGTTCATTAAAGTGGCTCCAACATGCCTATTACTCAGTCCTTTTTCAATGCATTTCAAAGTTTCTTCAAAAGTCAGCACAGTCTCTTGTATCAAATCTTCAACATAGCATCCTTTCTTAATATCTTCTCTGATTTGAAGATTACGGCTTTGAGTGGTGAGAAGGTCTCTTAATTGTTCATTGTAAATTTCTAAAAATGTGCATTTTATAAGGTATTCTGTGTTTTTGTGTTGAGATATTTCAGATGAAATTTTACTAAAAATATAACTCAGGCAACGTGGAAGAATCCCACTATTTTTATCTACTAATGAACTATTTGAAGAACCAATAATTGTGTGAGATTTTCCAGAGCCTGTCTGGCCGTATGCAAATAATGTTCCATTGTAGCCAGTAAGGCAATTTAGACTTATAGGCTTTCCGATATTTTCAAAAATATCTTCTTGCGTAGCGTCTTCGTCACCTATATAATCATATGAGAATTGCTTCCAAACTGTATTCACACTGATTAATATCGAGTTTATTTTCCTCTCAACTTTAACACATCTTAAATGCTGCGATTCTAGACTTTCTCTAACGTTAATAGGTCGTACTCTTATAGCAACTTGTATGTTGTCTGACATTTTTTATAATTCCGCCAAGGCGCATGAAATATGAAAATTTATCACCCCTTAAAATTCTAATATTTATATAAATTTAATTTGCATTTATGGATTTTATGCTGCTTGTGGGTTTTCAATATTAACTTTAGATTATTTGCTAACAGTAAAGTGTTAGGCCAATAGGGCGCTAGATGCTTTTATTAGTATATCCTATTAGTTTATAAATGGATTTTATCTTAAAAATGTATCTTAAGTATTATATATTTAAACCTTTACTCTTCTCGCATATTATCTTTAATAATAAAACTTAATTACTATTTTCATCTGCAATGCTATAAGCTTTTTGGCAAATTATTATTC
>MPUH01001286.1:0-19223 GCA_001970955.1 Stentor coeruleus | reverse complement strand
AGATATGAGTTAATAGATGATTTTACTTGTAATCTGCTTTAAATAGCTTAATTTATTGCTAGGGTTTACTTTGTGTTAAAATATTGGTTTATGTATAAAAATTGGCTTGTTGATCTATAGATACGGTTTTAATAGATTTTTTTTTAAATGATTTAAAAAGTGTTGTATTTTAGTAACTATTTGACCTTGAGTGATAGAAGATTTTATCCATATTGTAATATAAAATGAACTAGATGTTAATAAAATATGCGAGTTTAACTTATTATCTTTATAAGAAATCCAAATACTCATACTTAACACAATTTACACTCTAATCTTCAAATCATACCAATCCTAAAACATTCATTCCAATAATTTAACTAAACTTTATAGACTCTTTCAGTTTTTCATACGTATTCCTAACACTTTCTTCAGGATTACTAACCAGCTTCCCTTCACCAATCTTCAAATACTGACTATTCGGTTTAGCTTTCACATTGCAATTTGTCAAAACTCCTTCAGCTGAAATATCAAAATTAGTCTTTGTCCTACTCTTACAATCATAATTAATAAGCATACTCGTAACACCTTTAAAATAAGTCTTATTATGCAATCCAGCAAAAATTTGTTTTGGGGCAAATTCTTCTTCTTTAATTTCTTCTGACTCAATATCACTTGATGTCTGATCAACATTATTAAACGCAGGTACTGATCCCCAAGCTTTATGTGGTTGGAATTTATTAACCTGATGAATTTTCTTCTGTTTTAAAGGCTCATATTCAGTAATATCCATATGTCTTGCTTTTAACTCATCAACAACTCTTTCAAAATTGTTTTTTGGTTTGAAATACATCCTTTTAGGTTTATTAAGCGATTTTGCTGTTCGAGCATCTTTTAAAGCTTTAGCTGATTCTTTTTGGAATTCAGGATTCGGTTTGTGTATTGATGCGTAGTTTAAACTTTCCTATTTAGAATATACAAGCAATCTTTCACTATGCGTTTTGTAATCTCGTAAAATGATCTGTGGCCTACCTTTAAATTTCAAAGGGTCTGAAGGCCTGGGTGCAACTTCTAAAGGGGATAGGTACATGTTAAGTTTGATTGGTTGCTTTTCCATATGTAAAATGAAGTCAGAAATCCTTTTTGTATAGTTTTCGCATAGTTTTTCCCTATGCGATCTGATTTTTTCTTTTATTTGTGCTGATTTGATCATCGCTCTTTCCTCCTGTTCTTTTGAAGATTTGTATTTATCGTAAGCATACACATTAAACATAAGTTTTATATAATAATAACCCCATTTTTTAGATATACCAATACTCTAAGCTTTGATTACAATAAATATTGATTAGAAAAACCTTTAAAAAACTTAATTTGTGTATAAAATAAACTATTTATATCAACAGCTAAAATTTCCAATCACAATTTTAAAATCACTTAAAAAAGTATTGGAAAGTTATACATAAACTCCTAAAAAAAAAAACATAAAAAACTCAAGATAAACTAACCTAATTTCCCAAAATACTGATTTTCCAAATGAATATTTTATAATTATCTTAACACCTTCAATATATTATTCTATTAAGCAAACTTATCACTATATCCAAAAGCTGCATGGGGTTTCTTAAGTGCATTAAATCTAGACTCACAAGGCAAGGCAGACTCAAGATTACTGAAAATCTTCCTTTTTGACTCCCTAGACAAAGCTCTTATTTGATACATAGCATTATTCAAAGGATTTCTACTAAGCAATTCATCCCTATATTTTTTTATTTGAATATTTTTCTTAGAATTTATATGATCCAAATACTCTTTAGGTACATATTTCTTCCTGATTTCAGCAATGTTTTCTGGACCTATAGTTTTCAATGTATTTAATTGAATAAATGATATAAGTTGTCTACGTGTTGAAGCCATTGCATCTAATGCTTTATCTAATTCAATACGTTGACAAGAAGTTCTATCTGTATGAGCATGAGTATTAGTTAAACTTCTTAGGTTTTTTAGTTTACCACAGCTTTTTAAATGCCGCTTCATTTTTTCTAGGTTAGTATCTTGAAGTTTAGATGGGGTTGGTGATTGAGATCTATTTGAGAACAATTTGCTTATTTTTATAATCCATTTAGATATTTTGATAATAATTAGTTGATATAAGATTTTTTTTAAGATTGTTGTGGTAGAATTAGGGTTATCATTTTTTAGTGTATAATTTTATTAGAAGTTTTTATATGTGAATATGCTAAATAATATTATTATAGAATAAAGTGATTTTTTCTAGGATTTATAGTAGAATTTTATTGTGAGTGTTAGTTTTTTTTTGTATTAAAAATACAGTTAATATTATATTTATCAAGAACTTGTAGGGTATATTACAGAAACTCAATCAACATGTTATAATATTTCTAATTTATTTTAATACTTTTTATAATCCTACTTATAAAAGTATATCTTATATTCATAATCCTAAAAATATAAAAACTTGCAAAAACTATATAGAAAACNACTTTTTATAATCCTACTTATAAAAGTATATCTTATATTCATAATCCTAAAAATATAAAAACTTGCAAAAACTATATAGAAAACCTTATCTAAAAACCAAAAAATATCATATCCCACCAAATCCAAATATGAACTCTCCAAGTATTAAAAAATAATAAAAATGAACAATAAACAAGTTCAAGAATCTCTTGATGGAATACTAAAATCCAACGACCCTGACAAATTTATAGTCAAACTATCATCAATACTCCCAACTCTTTCTGAAGATTCAAAAAAAGACATATTACTCTTTATAAAACAAGTTATATTCTCAAAACATCAATCATATACAATCCGCTATCAAATCCTCAAATTACTCAAAGCTTTTATGTCTCTTAAAAATAATTGTGTAATCACATATACAAATAGAAAAATTGTTTCAAAGCTTCCAAGAATAATAATCCCAAATGAAAATCATCATGGTTTTGATCTTTGGGTTTTTCTTATAGAAAACTATGAAAAATCTGTATTCGAAATGTTTGTTTTAAGCCTCCAATGCATAGAAACATGGGCAGAGACTTTTTTATCTGATTCTCGAAGCAAAAACACACAATTTCATTCAGTTTATCAAGAACTCAAATCTAAAGATATAGAATTTCCCCCACTTTTTTTATTTAAACACGGCTTTGAAAGCACAAAAGATACTTTAAAACGTGACCTTCATCGTTCACGCAAAATTTGTAAAGAAATTAAAAGGTCTTTAAATATACAAAGTAAAAAAAAATCTAAAACTCTTAATGTTATAGCTGAAATATATCAAAGACATGTTGAATTAGAAGTTGATTTTTATACTCAAAAAGGTGATAAAGTTCCTGAAGATATTATTTTGACATATTCTGAGCTTACAGAAGCTATAAATGTTTATAAATCATGGAAAAATAATGGATATGAATTGAAAATTGATTCTAATGTCTTGAATAGTACTTGTATTTTAATTGATGAAATTAACCCAAAATCACCACCTACACCTGATTGCTTGTCTGATTCATTAGAAAAACTTGCCGCACAAGACATTTCGAGTTTCAATTTAGCAGATGAAAAAGACTTGACATATAAAGAGGATTTTAATCAAAATGCAGAAGTTATTAAACTAAAGGAAAAAATTATTGATATGGAGGATCTTGCTCAGATGTATAAAACGGATTTAACTAAACTTCAAGGGAAATATCTTGAAGTTACAGAGCATAAAGAAGAAATGGTGTTAAGAATAAGCGCGATGCTGTTTTCAAATAGAGAACTTAATAAAATTCTTACTGAAGCTAAAAAAGGTATTGAATCACTGACAAATGATAAATTTTCACTTATAGAAGATGTTGAAGCTTATAAAAGCCAAAATGATTGTTTAAAAAGCTCAGTAAGGGAAATCCAAGACTCTTTGGTTAAAGCTGAAAAGGAAATAACAAAGTATAAAAAGTATATAGAAAATCTTGAATCGCAAAATGCAACATTGGAGATAAGTAATAAAAATTTAAGGATTGAGATAGACAGAATTAAAAACACTGACTTATCTCAAGGAATAAAACTTAAAAATTTTAAACTTCCAGTACCAGAAATTTTCATGAATCCGAAACTTGTTGGCGATGTTGATAATTCTTATAATATTTCTCTGAGTGACTCAGAACCTGAAAAATCTATAACGATTGAAGAAGAAAAACAAGAACCAAAAGTGTTTAAAGTGAGTAATAGATGAGCTTAAGAGATGCAGTTTATTAGTTTACTTTAATAGAAAATTTTTAATCAAAATAATTATCTACAAAGCTTTTATATTTTTTTGTGGCTCTATATAATCAAAAACCTCATCCAAATGAAATAATTCTTTCAGTTCTTCAATGTTTAAAGAGATAAAAATATAGGAAAAAATTCCTGATACAAACTGATAAATTCTTAAACCAAATAAATTTACAAACTTTTATAATCTCAACAACCCCAATGTATATATTCTTAAAAAAATAGCATATTAATTCTTAACACTTTTTTTATCTTATGCGACTTTAAGGTTATTTATATACTACAAAAACTCAAGCGTATATATTCTTAAAAAAATAGCATATTAATTCTTAACACTTTTTTTATCTTATGCGACTTTAAGGTTATTTATATACTACAAAAACTCAAGCTTATACTTCTGAGTGAATTCTACAATTTTATATGTGAATATTAGGTATATGAATTATATAATTTGTTATAAATATCATCAAAACCTTTATAAAATATAAATTTATTACAACTTATATCCCTTCACTTAATATTATACTTATTTGAAGTCTAATCATATATTCTATAAATATCTATATATAATAAACTAAAGAACAAGTATCATATGTATAGAATATTATTTAAGTGTTTCATTGAGGAATGATTTAAAAGACTCTGGGCAAATGGTATCTGGGGAATGCTTTACTACTTCTGATAAGACTTCAGTTATGATTTTCTGAGCCTCGTCTTGAACTTCTTTATCGCTCGGTTCAAAAAGTTCGTTTTTTAATCTTTCCCAATAGCTTTGATCTTCTTTTGTCAGATTGGATTTTAGATTAGGGTCAAGCTTGAAGTTCCCGAGTCTATCGAGTGAGCCAATATTCTTGATTAGAGGCTGACTAAATGATTTTAAACTTGTTAGGGAAACTGAACGAATACTTCTACGACTTATTGGAGAATCCATTTTCCTTCAAATATATTTACTCATGGCAAGCTCTTAATCTTCATCTTATTTGTTATTTTTTAACTTTCACACTTTTGAAAAGAAGTAAAATATTAATATCATAGTAATTTATAAAATTATAATACCTACCAAGCATAAACTAGTAATATTTTATGTTTTTATACTTAAAACAAACTTAAAAAAATATTAAAATTCAGTTATTAACATAATCATAGCATGCAACATTCTCCAATATTATTTAAGCTTTTTATAATATAAATATCGTATATTTTAAAACTTAGTTTTATTATTCTATATGTTTTTCTAATTAAGAGCTTCTAAAAATGAGTTTTTTTCACGTATAGCATTACTATAGTGTATAAGTAAAAAACTATAAATGTTATACAAGGAAACTGTAAGTAAAAAACACCATTCAACCATAGAAAAAGGCATCTGATCAATAAGCTCATCAATAAGAACAAAAAATGCAAGCCAGTTAGCAAGGAACAATAAAGGCCCAGAAAAAAACATCAAATATTTTTGCAGGATATATTTTTTATTAGATTCTGAGTAAAAAATATCACAAAGTCTTGCAATTAATAGAAATACTAAAGCACAAGTTATTAAAGCCATCAAAGCATACCATGACATAAACCCTGGACTTGTTTTTAATTTTGGCATTATTCCCCAATGAACACAGATACCTATAAGACCAATTGTCCAAAGCCTACTCCAATAATCATATTTTGCGTAAATTAAGTCTAATAGATCATCCATTTAGTATTATAATATTAGGAAAAATTTTTATTCATTTTTGGAATTTTAGAGATAGTGTGATTTTTTATAATGGGCAAGAAGTTGTGAATATTGGGTATTTTTTAAGTTTTATATGGATTATTAATTGATTTTTTTTTTTGTGTTTAAAAATTTGGTTATGCTTTTGTGTTTATTGTTTATATATTTTCTTTTGAGTTAAAATTTAAATAGTTTAGTTGTAAATTGTGAAATCTTCTGGGGTCGAGAAAATGATAATAGACTTGAATATTAAGAACAACCAAAATTTTCATGGTCTAAGTAAATTAATAAGGAAATCATTAGTTTATGGAAATCTTAAAAAGTACTTATAATAGGCTTACTGTATTTTTTCTTAAACACCATAACAACTCCAATAAACCCATAAGCCACTAACCCAAGTGTAATTGCCGTAATCTGTATCTCCATACTACAAGCATCTTTATTATATCTGCAAATATATCTCATCTGATTACAATAAATACCCAAATAATAAAATCCAATAACTCCAGGACACCATGGGTCTTTAAACATCGTCAACATCGTCATACCAACTCCAAAAATCAAAGTCATCAACAAAATTGTCCAGTTCTCACCTTTCCACCCAAGAAAATCAGAAAACTCATCATTATGATTTGTATAAACAAACTCAACAATAACCCTAACAAGATCAAGCATTGACATAGTAAATAATATTGAAATATAAGCATTACCAGAAATATATTGTAACCAAGTTTGTTTATATCTTCGATTTATCTGTCTAACTTTATAATAAATAAATGCACTTAGTATAAAAATACATGATAAAGAGACTATACTGATTATATATCCTGGTAATTGAGTTTTGAATTCTCGACTTAAGAACATAAGCCCAAGAAGGATATAAGTTGGGTAAAAAAGCCATATGAATTTTTCTGTAAGGAAACTAACTGAATATCTGCTTTCGGTAAATGCCATTGGGATAAATGATCCTGATAAAAAAGCTACGGCACCCCAAGCTATGTTGGAGAAGAGGATATCTGTGGCGAATGGGCTGCTATTGAATTTATGAGTGTATTTAATCCAGATTTCAGCGAAACAGTAACAAAATAACACTGCGGATACCCCGACTAGATGTAAAAGTCTTAGGATTTCAACTTTGTCTTTTGTGTATTCGCTATAAAGCCAACCACCTGGAAGGTCGGATATGGTTTTCTTTTCAACTAGTGAGGAAACAGGAGTTACTTCGTCTGGGCTGTTTATAAGACATGATCTTTGAGCATCAGTAAGAAATGAAGGTCGGTCTTCGTCCATTTATAAATGTTTTTCTATTTAATAAGGGATTATGCTATAATGGGTTGATTATGTTTTTTTTTGTAGTTTTATAATAGTTTATAGGTTATGGTATTTGTTGATTTTGTATTGGTGGAGGTAGTTATGTGGTTTTAGAGATATTTAGTAATACAAATTTTATGAATTTTAGTTATAATATATGTTAGTATTGAATAAATGATAAAAATTATTTGTGAGTATGATATTTTAATGTTGTTATTTATTAGAAAAGAATTGTGAATATAAGTGAATTATTTGGGTTAGTAAAATTCTTAATATCAGGTTTTTGAAATTTTAGTATACTGTGCTTATTTTATATATTAAAAGCTTATAACTGCTATTAATCATAGTTATTACAACAATTATTTAATTAAACTAGCTGCAAAAAACTATAAAAAGTTATGAATAAATTATATTTTCTTTGTGATCACAAAAACTATTAAAATTCTACAAGCTTCTAAGCATAATTATTCATAATCTAATATACTTCTTAGCATCTAAAATTACTAGTAAATGAATTTTATTATTTTATGAAAATATATAATTTAGAATATCAAATTTATCTTTAGGAATTTGCCACTAATAAATCATGCCCTAATAATAACTATTATCAACTTTCTAACCCATATATTTCAACATAAATTCTATTTTTACAATCACCCTTGTCATTCTGATACTTTTTTGAAGTTAAAAGTAAAAAACTAGTAAAATTAAAACATTTCAATTTTTTTTCTTATAAACTACTTCTCATAACCTCCATCATCACCACCTAATTTTCTATATCTTTCATCTCTCTAAATCATAATTTTATTATCAATAAAATAAAATCCACCCTATAAAATCATCTATCTTTTTAAAGGATATTTTTAAATCATTTCAAAAAATCACTTACCAAAATATTATTTCTCAAAAAAAAATTCAACTCCCTTCTCACCTTTTATTTTATAACAAACCCACACTATACAATTTATCAAATCAATAAAAAATCATATCAATTTTAATAGAAAATTATTGTAATTAAAATTAATAAAATTATCAGAAATCATTGTTCATCATAACTTATAATATACTTTTTATAGTGAGAAATTTAAAAGCTGTAAGTAAATAAAAAAATGAAAGCTGACCTAGCTTACAAAATTTTGCAAGAAATTTTTAGTAAAGAAATCCCTTCTGAGCCACCAGGAAAGTCTGAAAAACTTATTCAGATCATAATACACGCACAAATAATATTACAACATATTCACTTGTATTGGTATCCTTCTCTTTCTATAGACAATTTTGATAATTACGAAAATTTTTGGGCTGTGATATCCTACCCATGCTTAGATGCTTTATTTGCTAAATTAAACGTATTTATAGGGTTTCTTCTTATATCAATATCTTCACTTGGGGTTATTTTTTGCGGATTCATTACATGTCTTCTGTTGCAGTGGTACAAAAAGAAAATTCCTTTTATTTTATCCAGATCCCTAAAAATCCTTATTTTCCTGATCTGTCATCAGTACTATTTACCAATTGCAATTTCCCTTTGCCTATTAACAAAATATTCAAATTCAACTTTAACCATAATCGAAGAATATGAATGCAATTTATCATCATCTCCTATAAACTATGGTCTTTTTGGTAAAATCTTCGGCTCAATCCTTTTAACTTTTCACCTTTTATTCTCTCTAATCTACGACTATTGTAATTTTAACATGGATCATGGTGTAGCATTAAGAGATATCACATCAAGAATTACAGGCAGTTTCGATGCCCTATTTAAAATGACAACTTTTATAAATTGTATTCTTTATGTTGTTATAATCCGTAGCAATTATATTTCTTATTTACTAATTGTCTTTGCTTTAAATACAACAGTATTATTTAAGTATCTATACTATTTACCATGTTATTCAGAGTTTATGAACTTTATGAAGATTCTAGTCCAAGGTCTTTTGATTTGTATAATTTTATTTTTTATACTTGGCTGGTCACTTAATAATGCAAGTATTATTATTGTCTTAAGTATAATATTAACCCCATTCATGGTAATACTTGCAAGGTTTATAATCACATTTCGGTTATCTAAATTATCAAACCCAGCTTTTGTTGTTACAGAAAAATTCTTGATTTTCGAGTTGTCAGTTAGGAAAAACATAATCGCAGGTGAAATGACTGAGGAACTTATAAAACTTATTAATAAAAACTATAAAGCTAACAATGACAAGTTAAATTTAGTTGTTCAGGCTAATTATTGTTGTGAGAAAATGGATAAGTCCATGCTTGGGCTAATGAAAATTTCTCGAACTAATCATCATGGTTTAGACCTTCCAGTTAATTATCAAGTGTTTAAATGTAAAGAAACCCTACAAGTTTTGAATTCAAAAATCTCTGATGGTTTAAGATTATATAAATATTTATTAGAATTCAGGGCAACTAAACAAGGAGATTTAGAATTGTGTGAAGATTTTTTAAAATTGATTGATAGGATATTAGAAAAAAACTCCCAGCTTTATTTACTTAAAGAGATTATAAGCGAAACTTGTATAAATATTGAATATATTAATAAACAATATACAAATTTACTGAAAATGATCCCAGATTCAACTGTTGTTCTTGATATGTATGCCTCGTTACTTGTGGATGTTATTGGAGAACCAGATAGAGGAAAAGTATTGTATAATAAAAAAAGTGGACTTGGGGGAAAAGAAACTCAGGTTAGGAAGACTTATTCGATGAAAATTGAAGAAACTAGTTGTTTGTTGATTATTTCAGGATCAGTTTGTAATATGGGAAAAGTTATTTATGCTAATTCAAATTTAATGAGATTTCTATCTATAACAGAAGAGGCTATAAAAGATTGTTATTTGTGGCAGTTTATACCAAAACCTTTTGAAAAAAATCATGATGAGCATATAGCGAATTTTATTGAAAGATCAAATACACATTGTATATTTAGAAGTGTTCCATTGTTTTTATCTAATCAAAATGGCCATTTGGTAGAATGTTATTTTAACTCTGAATGCATTGGTTATGAAGGGGAAATTAACTTTTTATCTGTTATCGAGCCAATTAAAGGTAGGAATAGAGAAGCGGCTATTATAAGTTTGTTTGGAGAAATTTATAGTCATACAGAAAAACTACCAGAATTACTTGGGGCTGTAGAAAAGTCTTTAGACGGAAGATTTTTGCAAGAATTTGTTGATAATATGGATTTTAAAGAACTTCCTGTAAATTGCTTATGGGTAACTACAGTATACAATGTCATAAACTCAAAATACTCAGAAATAGGCTTGTTTATAAAAGAAAAAACAATAGGAAATACCAAAATTATTGCAATTTATGCTAGCTGTGACAGAGAAGAAATATTAAGATGGAAAAGCAAAGGGGCGAAACTTGCTGAAGGAGATTTAGATGAACGTAAACATCACACTCTTATAAAAATCGAAGACGATACTACAACTGAAATCAATTTAAAAAAAACAGAAAAAGGAGACGATGATACAAAAGATAGAAAAATCTCAGATATAGACGCTGAAGAAATTGTAGACGATGAAGGGAAAAAAAATCAAACCCACTCATCTTCAAGTCCAAAAAAAATGCTAAGTCTAGAAACAAAAGCTCTCAGAAGTTCTCTTCGAGCTTTATCCGTAATGAAATATTTACTTCTCGCATCAGTAATCACAATAATTGCTTACAATATAATTATTCTCATCTATATTTCTGATGCAATAAGCCATGCAAATTCACTTGAAACTCTTAACGACCTTGGAGATTTAGCATATTTAACCGCACAAATATCTTTAATTTCCAGGACTATCGACACAAGTTTAAAATCAGGAGAAGTTCCATTATACTCATTAACTGATTTACGTGATCGAGTTGAGAGTATTAAAACTCTTCAAGAAATCCTATTAACAACATACAACGAATGGTCTTTTTGCGATTATTCAAAAATTGTTAGACAAAAAACGATACCATATTGGGATTATTTAGATTTACCAGAAATCAAACATGAAAGTTTACATACAATTATAGGTATGCTTATAGAAAATGTAATAAATATATAGACTGATGATTTTATAGCACATATAGTATCAAATTCATCTGATTATAAAGCTAACTTATACTTTATTATATATAATGGCCTTGGAATTTCTTTTAAAGAAACAAGAAAAGCGATGGTAGGACTAACAAAATGTGAACATGATCGGGTTATTGAACTTAACAATGTTAGAACTTTATTACTTGTTGTCGCTATGGTAGTCTCTGGATTTTTAGCATCTTTTTTAGCTATTTATATATTGTATAGTGACAAAATAATCAATACTTTATGGGAAGGTTTACAGAAAAAAGTTCATGCAGGGTATTATGATTTTAGACAGATATTATTAGAAAGATTGTCACAGCTTCATGATCAACAAAATGATTATGAAGAAATTGATGCTAATTTATATAAACAGCATAGGCCACAGAAATTCTGCCATTCGGTAAGGTATATTAAAAGATTTATTGTGTTTTTTATTACTGCTGGGGTTTTGTATATTGTCACAAGTTATGTGTTTTATGAACATATTCATAATTATCTTTATTATAGACCCACATTGATGTATGCAATTATTTCTAGAAGGATTTCTTTAACTGAATTATGTTTTTTTTCTAATGAAATCGAGTATCAATATAATTCTTTTTCTCTTGATAAAAGTTTTACTGATTTTAATGCTTTGTCAGACATGAAAAAATCATATAAAGCTGCTTTGGCTGACTTGTTGAAAACTAAAAATACAATGCGAGACCCCCATGTTATGGCTTTAATGTCAAAAGGTCTTGAAGAAATGATATTTCAAAACATAGATGAAGTCCCAACATTTCTTTCTTTTGGCACATATTCAGCTATGGCTTATTTGAATTTTGAATCCCAGTATATATCTTATGATAATAAAAAAGATGATCCTGGGTTTATTCAAAATTATATCAATCAAATGAATACTATGACAAGTCAATTGAAAATAGCTAGTGATTATTGTAATAGTGATTCAAAACATCTTATAAGTGAGCAACTTGAATATTTGAAGTATTTTATTATTTGTTTTAGCATTTTTATTGTTGTGATTTATGTTTTTTACTATTATCCATATTTAGCTAAAGAACAAAAAATACTGAAAAGACTCACTAAATTAATTACTGTACTCCCATTAAAACCAAATTTTGTCCAGTGCAGTGATAAAGAAACTACTAAGATGAATAAATAATAAATACTTTAAAAATATGATAATTTAGTATAAAATTTTGATTTGAATTTAGGCTGTAGATAAAAAAAATCATTAGGAAATAATAAACAAAAAGGATTCTAATTTTAAAATATTTTTTATTTTACTCTTATTACAGATTATTTTATCATTAAAGTTTACTTTTTTTTCTTTGTCAAACCTGAAGTGTTTTTAACAGAATTCGTCGCTTTGATTTTATCGGCTATTCTTGGTGAAGGTGGTCGTTTTTGTGGTGCTGTTGTTGGTCGGGTTACTTTTACTAAAATTTCTTCTTTTTCAGGTCTTTTCGAATCTTTACTTGTAGCAGAACTTCTCATAATTTGCTTTGGATGAGGTGGTTCAATATTTATCATATTTCTAGCTGCTGTTATTGCTTCTTTGACTAACCGATTTTCATTTCTATTTAAACTTGATGAACGATTTTTTATTTTGTCTTCATTATCAGCTTTTATTCCCTTCCCAAAATTAATACGACTATAAAGACTTTTTTCTTTGACACTTTCGATATTTATAAGAGGAACTTTTTTTTCAGTCTTATTGCTACCTTTTATACAGCTTTTTATAATCGCATAGCCACTTTCAACTTTATTTTTAGCTGCATTGCTTGACACATCCACAACATTTTCTTGCCATTTGATTGTAGATGGGATATTTTCATTGTTTTGTATCATATGATAATCAGTAGGTTCACCAAGTCTAGCATTGATAAATGTATTCCTTAAAACAAGTTCCTCTCCATTTTCTAATACTTGATCCCATTGATCAGTTCGCGGAAGTTTCGAATTCCTAACAAGTCTAGCTTCAAAAGTGCTGAGCTGTGTCAAAAACACTGGGTTTAAGTCTAAATCCGGTCTTCTAAAAGCTATAAAATCTAAAGCTTTATATAAACTCCATTGATACTTTTTTATTAAATATCCTGTGACTATGCATACACATCTTGACACACCACGTACAGAATGCACAAGAATACTTTCACCAGTTTCAAGACCATGTTCGATGAATGTGAAAATTGTAGAGAAATTTTTATCAGAACTGTCTAAGATGATTTGATTATCATTATCAAACCAAGGATATGATAAATAATGAACACCAATTGGCTCCCAATGATTTGGCACTTGTCTTGCAGCACAATTTATTATTCGAGTTACTTTATTAGCAACTACGAATTCTAAGTCTTGAGCTGCGAATTCATCTCCTATAAACAAACCATCTTTTACCTTGAAGGCTCCTACTAGAACAGAGTCCATTTTTTTATATGATTTATAATGTATTTTTTTTTGAATTGGCGAGAAATTGGTCGAAGAGGTTTTGGGGTGTGAGAATATGTAATTTGAGAATTAGGTTGAAAGATATGAGGATTTTAGGATAGATAATTTTGATATTTGGGAAGATTAGTATATGATTTTAAAAAGTTTTGAGTTTTTTAGGTGTGATTTTATAGTATTAGATAGAAGATAGATTTAAAATTAAAATGCACATAACAGTTATGAAAATCTCCAAATAAAAAAAGCCTAACTGAGGATGCTAGTTTTTCATATCTCTGTGATAATTCGAAAAATTAAAGGAAATTTATTAAAATCATAAATACTTGGCCAATGATAGAGTCTATTAATTTACAAGATTTTAAGGCTTATATTGACTGTAGTTCATATGAGATAATTGTTTGAAGAACTTTTGGAAAATTTGATCATTAAGAAAGAAGTTTTATACTTAAATTTTTTACTATTTGTCATAGACTTCTACTTATGGGGTTTAGGAATTTGTTTCCTCCTTTTACTTCGAGTAAAGCTAGAATTGATAGAGATGATGAAAAATTTCCAAATTTACAAACATGCATGAATATACTTAGAATACCTACATATTCGTCATGGAAGGTATTGAGAGAGAAATTATCGCTATTAGGTCAAATGCTATGTTTAAATTTAGATAATGTTTAAGAATAAATTATATGGTAGTTATAATGTGTGATTTTAAATGTTAGGGTGTAATTTTTATATTGATTTTAGTTTTAAATTGATATTGTATTTAGATTTTTTCGCATGTTATAGCATATAAATTTTCTTTTATCATAATAAAGTCATTATTTTCAGTTTAGTTCTATTAATTAAATCTATTTTTAGGTATTCTTAAAGATTTTTGCTTTTGCATGGGTATTCTGAAATTGATGATGCAATAGGTGTTAAAAGTTTAATTAGACCGTCCTCCATGCTTTTATTTTGTTCATAGGTTTGACAAGCCTTCTGTAACTTTTATTTTGTTCATAGGTTTGACAAGCCTTCTGTAACCCTTCTTTGTTAAATATTAACTCCTTGATTGCTATTGTCCATTTGTCTTTTAATTTATTTGGTGAGAAAACTAGGACTCGAATACAAAAGTTTTTCCAATGACTATTTTCTTGTTCTCCTGCTTTTTCAAGCACACATAATTAGCGTATTTTCGCGAAAAAACTTGTAAAAAAGTATTATTTATTATTTTTTTAATTTCCCCAGGGGATTCAGTTTTTTAAACTCTAAAATAAACACTGAATTAGATTTCCCATTTATTGGACTCAATAGAACATCTTTTTGCATCTATTGTTTGTTCACTATTAAGTGTATGTGCATCAATATTATCAGGCAAAACAACAAATGGTGAAGCTACCAAAATTTTAAAATAAAATTCACTATTATATTTATAGCCTTTTTTATTAAGAAATTCATTCTGAAATACTTCGCCATAATTCGGAATATTTTCAAAGTTAATAAAAAGTAATTCTATGTTTGATTCAGGTTAATGCTTTTTAAGCCAGATAGGAAAGAGTTTTTAAAAATGTAAAAATTGACTTCTTGATTAGGGGTTTTGTAAATTGATTCTTTTAATTTTGTAATATATCCAGCATTAAGTAATAATGATAGTAAATCTCTCACATTAGTTTTTATACTCGAAAATGTAAAAGCATTATCATAGTAAAATTCTACTTGTCCCAACATTATTAACCATTCAATCATTTCAATACTAGGAATTTGTATTATTGCATCTTCTATGATTTTAATTGATTCAGAATCACTCCAGTAATATCTGTAGGGATTATCCATGTTTTCGTTAAGTGCTCTAAGACAATTCATTATCGACCACGGATTGTATATTGTTTTACTTTCTACTCTATAACCATCGTACAACTTTTTAACTGATTTTTTGACAGTTTCTTCTGATAGTTGAGGTTTTAGTTTAATCAGTTTGCTAATTAACCAATCAACTTCAGATTCGGTAAAACCGAAGTATTCACTGAATCCAGATCCATCAACAGAATCATTAATTAAATGATTGAGACCTGAAAAAATGCCTGCTTTTGGCAATCTTGTAGCCCCAAAGATGACTGCAAATTTTACCATTTATTATCTTTAATAGTGTCGAGTAAGCCCATTAAAAGTTTTAAAGCCTCACTGAAGTAAAGAATTGTCTGCATATAAATGGTTGATCCTATCGTGTTCGTCAATTAATATTATCACTTTTCTTTTATAATGTTTATAAAGGATTTTTATTAAAAAATATAATGAATACTTGATATCAGTTAGGCTGATTTCCTTTATATGGCCAAACGCATACTTATACATAAGTTCATATTCATGAGGTAGCATATCTATTTTATCTGAATTCAATATGAACTTTTGTCTTTCAAATTCAGGTCGAAGTGCATTCGCAAATACTTGGATCAGATCATCTTTGGCTTTATTGTTGGATCATCAAATGCTATTTTTATTACAGGGAAACTTCCTTGGAAATTTATCACATTATTTTTTTGGCTTGTGATTTCCTCTCTAGTGATTGGATTGTAATATAATTTTGCATTAGCGATTTTCAGGCTAGTAAATAGTTTTTTTTTGGCTTTGCCTTGTAAAGTCAGGGCCCCTGCATTTTCATTAATATCAGCCCGAAAAAAAGCATCCAACATTTGGATGTTAAGTGATTTTCCCATCTTCTTGGGCGCGCAATTGAAAAATCTTGACTATATTCCAGTGATTTTTCTATAAGTAATGACTTATCGATGAAGATGTTTTCTGGTCTGACCAAATCTTCAAAGCTTTGAACGTTGCAAGGAAAAACTGTCTGTATTTTGTTAGTGTTATTTATTTGAGTGAACCATCTAAGAATAGGAGTTCTGTTGAAGGAGCTAATCTTTGCGATAAGTCTACCAAACATTTATATTCTACCATTTTCTTATTTAAAAGAACTATTCTAGATGCCTAAGTAATTTTTTTTTATTATATAAAATTTTAAAGGATTTAACTTAAATGAGTTATTTTGTTATTCCAAACTTATATTTATTGTTTAAAAGTTTGCTAGGGTTTCTATATTAGATTTTCCCATAGCTAAAAAACTATTTAAACTTTTTATACTTTTTCATGTATAATACCTCTCTAAAATCTATACGATCATCTAAAACCCGGTTAAATTTTCCTCTTAATGATATACTGATAGATCATATAATAGTTTTTCTTTTGAGAATCATTTGGTAAATGAATATTTTATAAAGTTTGGCTTTAGAGAAGACTTAAGTGCTAATAATCTATGATGAGAGTATTGATTTCTTCGATAAAAGCGAAACTTGAGGTACTTATGCATGTATAATTGCGAATTAATTATTTTACTACAATAAATTATCCAGATATTTTATTTGATTATGTTTAGGTGTAGAAATTTGCTATTTTTTGTTGTTTTTTAGGTCGTTAAATTTGTGTTAAAGCATAGTTTAACCTTTTATTTCGATATGTGGATTTTTTGCTTTTCGTATGTTTTTTTTTGGTGTATGTATATGATTTCATTGTGAGCTACAACTTTTAGTATGGCAACCTTTTATTGATTTTGAGTCTATTACTGGGATTTATTGGGACATATGCTTTCTAGGCTGTGTAAATCCGTTTATGTTGTTTTGTTAGAAAATTAGTAGGTTGAAATGGTTTGTTATTTGAAGTATATTAAAGCAAATGCTAAAACTCTATTAATCATATCCCAAAGTTTAACTTTAGCCAAAGACTTCATAAATATTCATGTAAAACATAAGGAAAATAATTTTTACTATCCTAGTAACACCATTTGTCTGTCTTGAGATTATAATGAATAATATTGTAAAAATTGCTGAAAATACCAAAGTTCCTTTTAAAATTAAATAATAGTTACAATGTATTTGAATATCCTATTATATGCGATTATTTTTCTAACTATAAATGATTGTATATCATTAATATATATATTGGGATTTTTATACTTTAGATATAACCATAAAATTTTGGCATTTTTGTATGTTGCTATAATGAAGATATGGAGCTGGCATTTCATTACTTAATTCTGTTTGTGACACTGCACATATGATAAATATAGAATCTTCATGTATATGTAAAAAAACCATATGCTAAAGGTAAAGGGGAGGAGTGATTAACTCTAGTTTCTTATCGGAAACAACGATTTTTGATAAGAAATTTCCTTGTTCTTGACCGCCAATACAGAGTAAAATTCCATCTTAAACTTGACAAAAAATTGTTGGCTTTTTTGTGTGAAATTGTATATTATTATATGAAAAACTATAAAATTATCCTGTTTTGAAAAAGAATTTCGTTTTGCAAGGTTTCTTCACAGAATTTTTTTTTTTTGACATATAGCAAATTAGTCGGGTTGATCTGATTTTTGGTTTATAATAAATTTCATTGATTTTTTTGATACGGACCTCGACTGGATCATGAATATTTTTGTTATTTGAATAGCAAAAATTGCCCATGATTTTTATTATATTTTAATACTAAACAATTTGATATAATTATTAAATTAAATGAAAAAGAAGTGCTAAGCCTAAAAGAGAATCTAAGTTTTGTTTCTATAAGATTATTTAGTAAAAAATCCAATAATATATAGCTGTAGATGCTTATTATGGGTTTATATATTAAAAAAAATTCAAAACTAAAAAAAATATTAACTGCTCTGATTTTAAAGCATTTTTTCATAATAATATCAATACAAGGATTAAAATTTGCATATATTTTCCTATTTTTCTATAGTAATAATATTTTTTTTTTACTATATTTCCTATCAACACTATCATTAATATCTTAAGAATAATTTCTGTCCCAAAACCCAAATCAAGTCCTCTGAATTTCAATAAAACCATCTATTCTACAATCAAAACCCAACATCACCCTGAAAATCAAAGATTTTATTCAGATCCACGAAGTCAAACACGAAAAGCTTTAGCCAAAAAAAATTGAAGAAATATCCTTGATTACTGAAAGAAAAAGCTAAAAAAATCAACAAAAATACGAACGCATCTAAAAAAACTCAAAAAAATTATGAAAAAAATCAAGTCCAACATATGAATAAACCACATAAAAAACACAAATCAAAAGATCCTAAAAAAACAAAGGACACGATCAACTATCTGTACTTATAAAGATTAATAGTAAAACAAAGTCTCAAAGTTTTCTAAAAGCCATTAATTCGATAAAGTTCCTAATAAAAAATATGATTAAAAAAGATTCAGGGAGCATAGCTGATACTGTTAATATATTTCCTATTGGGACATTATACCAGACTTATATCTTGGTTTAATATAAAAATGGATTTCCATGATGAATTTATTTAAAACTATAAAGAAAATTTAGATAAAAACTGATTTGAAACGCTAGACAACTGATAAGATCAGAAATAGTAGAATATGTAAGGTATTAATGTTGTAAGTAATAATA
>MPUH01001285.1:0-19310 GCA_001970955.1 Stentor coeruleus | reverse complement strand
ATATATATTTGTATTGCATGTCTAAATTATGGTTATCAGGGTTAAGACTATTAGCCCATTATTTTTATATATATTTTTATTATAAATCTCATTCCCAGAACAATATTTTGTGGGAATTTTCTTCAGTCTGCTTGAATGCCCAAGAAAAATATAACATTAGTACTTTTTTCTTTGATTTTCCTTAGTTTCCGATCTAACTTACTAAGGAGGTTTCTTTCAAATAGTCTTTTTTCTATATAAATATTTCATCTCCTTGATCCAGTTTGAACTTTCATAAACCTTTTACTTTTTTTCTTTATTTTTTGATATTTATATTTCATGTTTATAAAAGATATCGCTGAGATATATTTTTTTCATCCTATCACAGTATTCAAAAAGCATATATATTTGGATTTATCAATGTATTTACCCTTATAAAATCATTAAATTAAATACAGATTCTTTATTCATTTAATTTATCATGCAATTCTACTATAATCAAAGTATTAGATAATTTTAAAGCATTATGAATGATTTTTTTCTTAGTGTCTTTATAGCATTATTAATGAATAAAGGGTCAAAAAACTTTAAGCAAGAAAAAACTCATTCTATTAATTCGCCAAATGTTTTAGAGTTTTCTAGTTACTTAAATTACAGTATGCGTAAAAGACAGAAACTTCAAGTAACAACAAATCAAAGTATTTCAAGCACAAGGGATCATTCGTTGTATCGTAATTTGACCCCAACATTTTGTGCCGAAACTTTCAAGCCAAAGGCAAACATAAGTCCTAAAAACAAAGAAATTGATAATATAAAAAAGCAGTTAGATTGCCTTTTTGAGTTTTTACCTAAGATTGCAAGCAAAACAAATGGGCAGAAAGTTCTGAGAACTGAAGCCATACCTTTTAAGAAAGAAAAAAAGCTATATAATACTGTAAAAGTAGAAGGAACATACTTACCGAATAGATCGAAATCGACTTTGACAAGTAATGCTAAGTACTTTCCTAATATGAGAAATGAAAATTCACACATTAGTGAAATGAATATTTATTTGATTGAGTTTCATAATAAATCAAAATTCCTTCTTAATCAGCTTGAAGAAAAGATTTTTGGCAAGAAGAGTTTTTAAAATGCTCACTTGAGCTTTAAGGTATATTTAGGATATAGAAAAAATATACCTAAAATTTACTAAAGCTAAAGATTTTCCAGTTAGTTTAATAAAAAGTTATTGTTTTATAACAGTGATTTAATATACTATTCTAAATTGAAATTTGTATATTTATTGGTTAATATAACTTGAAGTTAGTTTCTAAACTTATACTGAAAGTTAGCTTTTAAAAAAATTCTTCAGGTAGCTGAAATAAATATTATGCTATCTGAAGATATGAATAAATTAAAAGAAATTGAATAATAAAGCTATTATATATATATTACTAACACGGATCTTTATGATAAGATTTCAGGATTATTGAAATCTTTAAAGCCTTAGTTTTTTTGCTTCCATATTTTACTTAGTAGTATGCTTAGTTGGCTATAGTTATTGATTTAAATTTTAGAAGGAAATAGGCTTTTAAATCCTTATTTTAAGCTATATAAGACAGGGTTTTACTGCTAAATCTTAAATATTTTGATATTGCTTAACTATTTTCACTAGCAAATCATTATGAATTATATAGCAAGAATCATGCACCAAATAACTAAGTTTATTACTAGTTTTCAGTAGAAGTGCTCTGTCTATTATAAAGAAATTATCTAATTTATATAGCCTTTATCTAAAAGATTATATGCTGCTAAAAGTTTAACCAAAATTCCAGTTCTATTTTTACTCCAATACTTATACTTCACAATTTGTCAACTAAACTAATATAATTTTTACTTAAATATATCAAGCTTTATCAATTATATAATCCTCGCTAAGCTTGTTTCAAATATACTGATATCTTTAACACGCTTGATAGGGGACAAGTCTATCATTTCAAGCGATTTCCTTCGTGCTATAGAGTTTCTAATAATTTTATCTTTCTTTTTAAGAACTTTTTCTTTGATTTTCCCACACTCGATTGAGTTTTTCCGGAGCTTGCCATAAAGTCCCTGCTGGACAGTTTTCTTTTTTTGTGTATTAGGCTGAGGTTTGAGTATTTTTAACGAACTCTTTGCAGAACTAAACTTGAAGTGCTTTAAATCTTCTAATATTCTCATTCTGAACTCGCTTTTAGCATTAAAAATATTAGTTCTAGTTGGTCTTTCAACAGATTCTCGTTTTGTTTTGATCTTTTTAGGTTTTTTCTTCAGCATATTAATTTATTAGGCAGGGTATGTAAATTTTGGTATTTTTTGGTTAGTCTCTTATTATATAAGTTAAAATTGTATGATATTTTAATTATTATTTGATATATGCATTTATACTGATTAATAAAACTTAAATATAGTTTGTATCACTTCTTGAAATATAAAGTATTATTTATTATTGGTATTTTATTCTTGAAGCAAGCCTTAGATTTTAGTCAGCATAATACTTTTATTACTAATAGGCATTTGCTGTCTAAATAATAAAATTTAAAGCGCATGTGTTGCATATAAAAGAATTATTTCTTGATGAATTAATTGCAAACTAGTTATTAATTTAGATGATTTTATGTATTTTTATCTAATTTAAAAAACTAACTTGACTTATTAGTTCCTATTTTATTACTGTTCTAACAAATCTTCAGCAAAAAACTCGCACTCAGAAATTTCTTGATTCATTGCATTAGATAAGCTACTCTTAGTGATTCCTAAATCTTCAATCATTCCTACTTTTAAATACTGTTTAAGATTTTCCCATTTTATATAGCAATCCGGAAAATGACTAATATTTCTAGAACGGCAGCATGAGAAATCAAATCTTTTTACAAGATTTTCTGGTTCATTTAAGGCAAATATAACATCTATATAGAGTTTGTAGTTTTCTAATACTAAAGGATTGAAAAAATACCCTTTACAAAAATGATCATTGAAAGTTTTTTGAATTTTAGAGCTTACAAAGTGTTCTTTGTTCTTCCTTTTTGCAGCTCCATCTGTTTTAGGACCATTCTCAGTCTTAGAAATTTTAATAAAAGTATCTGAATTTTTTATGATGTCTAATACAAAGTTATTCCATGCTTGAATTTCATTTGGATTCAAATGGTTAACCTTATGCAATGTAGTAGTAGGAATTTTATTATTTAAAGCATGTCTAATAGCTCTTTTTTGTCCCCTTATTATTTTGCATCTAATATACTCTTTTTTAGGAGCCTTAGAATTTTTGAAAAAACATTGAAGGATATTGACTACATTCTCCGGCCTCACTTTCCTCCCACGAGATTTTTTTTTGATAGAATTTTCAGGAATTTGGAGATCAATTGAATCAAGAGTGTAGTTAAAAGTTGTAGAATAATCTTCGTAAAAAGTTTGAAGTTCATGATCTGCTTGATAGTTATCAAGCTCAAAGGAATCGTTTTCCATTTATATGAAAATTGAAAATTATAGAATGGGTTCATTATCATAGGTATTGCTGATTATAAGATTCTGCTGACTATAATAATTTATAATTTTGGAAGGACTATTTTGAGAGAAAAAAGATTGATTTAATACCAATGCATAGGATTAAATTAAATGCAAAGATAATTTATTTAGCAAAAAATAGACGATAAAAATGTTATCAAATATTATTTTGTTTATTCAATTTAGTATTTTATATAAGGTTATAGTAGCATTGATCATGCTTAAGATAGAAATTATACCTTAAGGCTCGAGTATTCATATAAACTAAATTCTAAGAATTATTAAGTTCTTCTATTTCTTTTTCATTATTTTTATCCTATTTGTGACTGCGCTTAAATTTTTCTTCTTGCCTTTTGTTTTGTAATATTCTGCTAGTTTCATACTGGTGGGACTAATTCTCCTTCATTTTCGATCTCTTTTTCCATTCTGTTAATTCTGGGTCTATGTCCATATTCTCGTCATCATCAGACCAACACATTGCTTTTGTTTTCAGTCTTTGGAACCAAATTTTAAATCCATTACTCTTGTAAGTTTATTAGAATAATTAATTTGGCATAAGATTAGCTATAATAAATTTTATAATAAGCATTATTTTTATTACTTTTAAGGTAATGATGCAATGAATATATATTTGGATAATTTAGATAAAAAGCAGATAATATTTTAATCTATAGTCGAATTATGCGTAGCATAAGAGCACGCACATATAATGATGGTTTTAAATTTTCAAAAAAAACTATAAGCTACTTTATGCTAATTAAAAACTGGAGCAATTTTTGTAATATCAACATCCCGCCCTGATATCTTAGAATGCTGACTTTCTTCAGTTTGAGCAATTTCGTTATTTCTTTTCTTTACAATATATTGATAAGTAGTAATTCCTTTTATCTTTAGATAAGCATGCATGCTAAGAAGTGCTATGGAAGATGTGAAAATCATTACATTCAGTAGCAGCGATAAAAAGTTTGAAAATGCAATAGCCTCAGGACTAAGCTTTTTATAAGCAGATCTTTTAATAGATTGCATTTCAGTCTTAAAAAGGTTTACCAAAAAAAGAGTAGTAAAAAGTATCACACAAGTTTGTTGGCAAATAACAGAAATTAGCAGGTAAATAAAATTCCTGTAATTATGGCCTCCTACACAATTGTTTATAACTGTGCAGTGATGATCAAAATTCAATACACATTTATTGCATACTTTGCAATGCTTAGAAGTTATGTCAACAAACTTTAGGCAAATATTACAAAATGGACCTGTTTGGCTGATAGTTTGGTCAGAAGGATCGGTTTTGGATGTTTTATACCAAAATAATCCTGTTGAAAAGCTAGAAATCAGAAAGAATCCTATGCAAATGGTCTAATTTTATCTTACAACCTCTATCAAAGGCAAAAATGGGATGCAAAGTACAGTAAAATTGAGTAAAGTATATGAAAATATGCTTAGAGATAGTATTTGCACTCCTCCAAATGGTCTTTCAAAGCCATTCTTTCTTTTCTTTATTGCATTCATCTCTTTTAAATATTCTTTGTTAAATTTGATTTTTTTCAAATATTTTTATCATAGTAAATTTGTGTTGGAGCAAATTAACATACTGGAAGCATGAAATTATTAAAATATTTCAACGGAAAATTATTTTAGCAACTTTTAATAATTTACCTTGTTTGTATTATTAAGAATGCTTGTATTAGAAAAATTATTTATGCTGAACTGATAAATATTATAGATTATAATTATTTTTCAATTTTTTATTGTTTATTTAGTAGTTTTTATAGTTTGGGGGTCATTCTTGTGATAGAGCTGATTGCATATTTCCGACAATCCGTCTTCCTGAATTGAAGGCTAGAGATTGGATGATCTTTAGTAACTTTGGAGCATTTTCGATTTCTCTGCTTTAAATATTGATGGATTTTTACCTATTAACTGCATTTGGCTAGATTAAGTAATAGCTTAGTATAAAGAAGTTTTTACACAATATTAATATATCCAACTTCTCTTCAAATAAATAAATATTTCATGAAAAGAAATCGATTAAAAATTTAGATTTTTTTCATATAAATAAACAATTTACTAACTACTTATATTGATTGATCTGCCCAAGAATATTTTTCATATGCTCATCCATTTTCAAGTTCGCATTTGCAACACCAAAATTACATCTTGCACTTTCAATCATATCTTTATCTTGTATTTCTTCAGCTATTTTCAAAGCTCGATAAAAATTTTTTGTACTAGTATCAAAATCCCCCAAACTCAAACTGATATTCCCTAGTTGCTGATAAGCTCCACTTTCCCCTTTTCGGTTTTTAAGTTCATGACTCAACGTAAGATACCTTTCAGCAAACATTTTAAGTTTCTCATTATCTCCATTGAGTTTTTGGTATCCAATTTGACCAAGATTCCCTATAGCAACGCTTTGTCCTGCAACACTAGACATCTGTATAGCATATCTTAGAGCGAATTGATGATTAATAGCTGCTCTCTCATTGTCCCCAAGTCTACTATATATAAGCCCTAAATTAATATGTGCTAGAAATTTTCCTGGAACATCAGCAATTTCTTTATGTTTTGTATGGTAGTTTATTGACTCTTGCCACAAGTCGCTATTAGAAGATTCTAATTCAGCTAAATGGTTATAATTAACTCCAATGCAATTATAAGCAAGTGCTTCTCCATGAGAATCTCCTATAGATTGACAAACAGTTAGGAATTTTTCATATGATGAAATAGCTTTTTGATAATTGTTCATGTTATCATAGAGCACACCCATACTATAATAAGCTCGCCCTTCATCTCTTGTTTTGCCAGCACGCTTGCAGGCAAATGCTAGCATACTGTAATCTTTTAGGCGCTTTGTGATGGTTGTTTTTTTCTCTAAGTCTACAGTATTCTGCATAGAAGTGTTTAAAGTTTGTTTGCTTGAAGGAGATGATGGTCGAGGAGGAATTACCCTTCGTGGGGTGTTGAAATATACAGGAAGTTCAATTCGCTGAGGCTTTGTCAGTTCATGTGGAAACGTAGGCCCTCGGTTAGTAAGATGACCTGACATGTTATCTTCTGCTAGGGTTCTTGAAGGATACTTTGGTACATAGGTTCTAGTCTTTTGTGGTATTGATCTTGATCTTTCACTTTTTTCGCTCTGATTAAATTTTGACATTATGAAAAATTCACTATAAGAAAAATCAATTATCTAAATTTTTAATGCAAGACTTGCAGCGATGTGAATTACTTTTGCGGTTTTTATGTTGATATTTCTAAATATTATAATTAAGAATAGAATGTTTAAGATGCATCTACACAAGAAGCACTTTTAATATTACTAAAGATAATGCCTAAGAACTGTAATTAGGAATCCAAGTTAGGTTTATTAGGCCAATAAGGCACAAGAGTATCTTTATATTCATTAAGAGCTTTGTACGCCAAACTCATCTTATCTTCTCTCTGCTTAAGAATTTTTTTAGATGTACTTGACATACGGAATGGAGACAATGATCTAGCTTCTTCATCAACTTTAGCTTTTTGAGCTTTGCTAAGTTCAGCTTTTCTAAGTTCAGCCCATACATGAAGGTCTTGAACGCTTCTCTCTATTGACTTAGAACTTTTAGAGGATTTCAATTTAGGTCTGAAAGTAAGAGTTGATAATTCTTCTGATTGCTTTTTTCTTTGTTCAAGCTCTATTTTCATTTTTATCTGCTGTGATTTCAGTTCTTGTCTTTGTAAGAAGCTATTTGAAAATTCATGAGACTTATTTATTTGTGGAATTAGTTTGATATGAGTCTTTTCTTGCTCTATTTTTTGTTTTCTCATTTCATCTAGTTTGCTATTTTTCATCATTTCAATCAGTTCTAATCTTTTTTCTACAGGCAAAGCTTCACTTGTTAATTTTGCTTCCCTTTGCTTTGCTAGAGTACGAGAGTAATCTAATATATTTGGTTTAAAAGATTCTTTTGGAATAGGTATTTTGGATTTTCTTTCAATAGGTCGACTTAATCTATATAATGTATTCTCAATACCTTTAATTGAGCTTACAAATGAACTAATTTCTTCGATGCCTTTCTTTTTTGTTAAGCTTTTGTACCATTTTTGGATAGTTTTTGCGGCTGATACTTTTTTCCAATAGTGATTTTTGTAAACTTTTTGGATCTTATTGATTTTTTTAAGGATGTCTATATATTTATTTTTAGCACGATATGCCTTCCAAAGTGATTGTATTTTTTTTGCTTTTGAATTAAGCAGTTGGTATGCTTTGTAATATCTCCTGGCTAAAAAACCTTTCCAGGTTTTTTGGATTAGAATAATTTTGTGAACTGAGTCATCATGGTTATAAAGGCGAAAGTTGCTTAGACTTCCTTTAAGGGAGTTAAAGTGCTTTTTTGATCGAACAGTTTGTAAAGTGTCTTTTAAAGTGCTCTGGTAGCTACAGACTGAAATGCGACTAGAAATATGAGAAACATTTTCAAGTTTAAATGACATCTCATCAATATCTGCCACATTGTCTAAAAATTCATGTATCCCACTTCCAAGATCAGGCATTATCCCATAGACTTTATATTCAAAAAGTTCATTTGGCATTCCAAGCAATTTAGAAGAAGTTGCTCTCACAGTCTTTCTCACTGAATTTTGAGGTATTTCCTTATAAGTAGCGCCAGCAGTTATTCTAAGCTTTTCATTAGTACTTTTTTCCATTAAATTCTTAAATGCTTGACCTTTAAACATTGTATAATGCAAACCAACTATAAAATCATCTTCATCCAAAGTTTGTGATAATAGCGTGTTAATAAAAGATACAACTTGTGAAGGAGAGCAATCAGCAGCTAGATCAGACATAAGCTTCTTATTTGAAATCCAATGTTCATAACCATACCAATGCCAAAAAAGGCAAGGAAACACAAGAGAATTTCTTAAAAGTCTAATAGTCTCAGTGTAGTTCAAATTTTGTTTATTAGATTTAGCAAAGTAAATCAATGAATTTTCATATGAAATTAAAGGTTCTAAAAGAATTGAAAGGTCTTTACGGAAAGTATCTGATAATGAAAATTCACTTGTACTTATGAGTTTCTGAACAAGCTGATTAGAACATCGAGCAAAAAAAGAATTGAACTCAGAAGGGTGAATAAATCTTAAAGCTTCTTGTCGTAAAGCAAAAATATCATACTCAATTTCACCCCAAGTATATTTGATTAGTAAGCTATTTTGAGATGGAGTCACAAAATTATTATTTTTATATGATGCTCTGAAATCTTTCCAGTATTTATCAAAATTTTCTATATTCAAGCTTTGGAGAAGTCCTGCTTCTTTAGACATAAGAATGCTTATAAGTTCTTTACTTAGAGGCTGAGAAATAATTTTCATATTCACTTTATCTATATTTAGAGCATGAAGAAGGCCTATGAGTTTGTCTGCAGAAAACAGATTTAGGCATTCAAAAGCTAGATTTGCACAAAAACCTCCAATTGTTGTGCTTCTATGAAAACCTGGAAAATCTATTATGGCGATTCCAAAAACTCCTGAAATTTTCTCCAGTTCATCTTTTTGCTGAGCTTTTTTTACTAATTGTAGACGCTTATCAATAAGATTCCCTGAATAAGTCTTAAGTTTTGTATTGATTTTAAAGACCATCCATTCAAAAGCTATGTTATAGATAGCGCGAGCTAGCTCACGCACTTTATTTTCAACTGCGCTTTTATGTTGAAGACCTTGAAATATTAATAAGAATTTATCTTCAGATACTGATAAATGTTTACAAATTTTTTGAATTGCTGTACGATGACGGGGAGTCCATTCAGTGTATTCTTCACCACCTGCAATAATAAAACTGTTACCAACGAAGTTGATCTCAAATAAAAGAATCACACAACTTAGAAGTTCGAGGATTTCTTGAATATCACTACGCGTAAATTTGAGAAAATTTAAGTTGCGTATGAACCTCTCAAAATTCTGCGAGTTAGCAGCAGACTCAGAAGGAGTAGATATATGACTATTGAATATTTTAAAATTAGTGCATGCACTCAAACCCAATGACTGGAGTTGAGTTTTACTAGCACTTGTCAAACTATGAAGTACATGATAACTTTTTCCAGTTTGAGTAAAAGGCAAACTATATTCAAGCAATTTAGCTTTAATATTAGCTCCAGAAATTTTAAACCTTGAATCTAATGACAGATTTACTACCATTCCACACACAGTTGATTCTAAGTTGTCTGAGTTTGATATTGAACCCATAACATGAATTATTTGCATTGCTGAATGAAGTATAGGGAACAATGCTGTGTCAAATGCTGCCTGGTGAGCTAAATGGTCTAGTAGGTGAATTGCTGCAAAGGTCTTGCCTGCTCCTGAGTATCCCAATAGAGAAATTACTTGGTTTTTTTTTGTTTCTTGTAAGGCATTATAAACCCGGACACTTATTGAATAAAGATGAGGGTCTTTTGCTGTACCATTTGTGTATGTGTCCTGAGTTTTGGATGAAAATGTTTCAGAACTTTTTTCATTATTTAAGCTTATGAGGATTGGACCAGCAAATGTGTAAAATTTTCCTTGAGATAATCGCCTAGATAAGCATTTGTAGATTGTTTGCTCACTGTGCTCAGAAATGTATATAAGGTTGTCAGGAGTTTCTTCCTTGGTATAGGCTTGCGAATCAATAGATTCTTCCATACTGTTGAATATTTTAAATGTTTTTTTATCTTAGGGAATATCAGTAATATTTTGTGTTATATTTAATTGAAAATTATGCAAATAAAAAATGTAATTATAGTTAATTATGGGAAATACTCAAACAGAATAAAATAATTAAGCAGTACATAATAAGAATTGTTATATGATTTTATGATTGTATTTAATCATCATCAAAATTAAAGCGAAAGTGAATATCTCACAATTTCTTCTGTTATGCAGGTCTGTGATAATTCATATTTTGAATGTTGCTTCCTAAATTAATCAGTAATTGGCTATTGCTTCAAACCTATTTATTCGAAATAATTATCATCTGATAAATTTCACTATGAAGCTATCGAATTTCGCTGAGAATTTTATTAGAGCGCAGTAGTTCATATTATAAGTAAATTAATCATAGCTAAAACTTCAACAATAGAGCAGACTAATTTCCTTTCCCTTAATCTGGCTCTGAATAGCCAAGTCCTATTAAATATTATTTAATTTGTTTAAATGCTTTGACTCTTCTTCAAAATTCAAATTATTCATGTGTTTTTTTTTCCCAGTTTGACTAGTATATCTGAGGTATTAAAACTATGATCAATCTTTAAAATTGTATCTAATACCAAGGATTTTCTAATTAGCTATGCAATAGAATCTAGAAACTTATTCCATAATTTAAAGGTTGTCCACAATTCCGCTAAGTAAGATTAAATATTATCGATTCTATAATGAATATAGCATGCATTAAAAAACTCTCTTTAGTGAATAGTTTCTGTCAACAAGAGTCTGTATTAGTGAAATATGACTATATGATATAAATCTTAACTTAAAATCTTCATATCATCTTATCTCCGTTATCTTAAGCATCCATCTATATATAAATGAAGAGTTTCGAGATCAACTCAAAGAATCAGCCAATTCATTACTTTACAACCAACATTGAATATAAGTCACTGCCAGTAAACACGGATTTCGTCCTATCAAAATATAAGTCTATGAAATTTTCGTCTTTACTTTTCTTCACCCAACTGTTCCAAGACTACTGCTTTTTCCTTATATGTAAAGTGGGGAATGATCATTTATACTTAACAGGACTCTTTGCATTTGCTATTATGTCCGGAACAACTTTATATCTTGGGAGAAAAAACTCAGTTGTAAAATCAAAAACAAGTTTAGCCTTTATGGGTCTTTTAGATATAGTTTACTTTTATATGCTTCTTGGAACTGGTCATTATTTAAGTTCTTTTGTATTTGCGACTCAACTTCAAGCTACCCTCTTCATAAGGGTGTTTTTAAGCAAATTCATCCTTGCAAATTCCTTTAGATTCTTACAGTATCTAGGATGTGCAATAATTTTGGCTGGAGCTATAGTAAATCTTTCGGAACATGGGGATAGATATACTTATTTATTACTTCTTGGAATGGTCCTTCATTGCATTAATGGGATAATTAAGCGTCATTATCTTAAAAAATTCCAAGTAGATTCTTTGGCTATGAATAAATATGTGCTTTTATTCGCTGCTGGTTTCGGAATTATTATTACTCCACTTCTTTCATTATTATTGACAGAAGATATTACGGTTAATTTGAAGAAAGAAATCATGTGTACGATCGGGGTTGACTGTTTCCTTATGCCTTTATATTTAGTGTTACTTGTTATAGCAACTATTGCTAATCAATTTGTTCTTAAAAAGACTGCTGAAGAACTTGAAGGAAGAAGGATTGTCTATATGTTCAGCTCTATTGTATCATTTTTAGGGTTTTATTTGGCAGAAATTACTGTAGGGAAGCAGGAATTAAATATCATAACAATAATTTCAGCTGCTTTGGCAATTATTGGAAGCATTATTTACCATATGTATCCTGAAATTCCACAAAAATTTAGTTATTCAGATAATTAACAAAATAGAGTAATACAATGGCGCTTTTATACTTTAAAAATATTAAAGAGTCCTCACAGGGGCTTATAGTATTTTTATAAGGCTCAAAAGAATATAACAGTATATTCTATCTTATAAAAGTTCAGATTCAGAAGTTTAACAACAACAAAAAACACTTGAATATGAAATACGCTAACTCTGATAGCTTATAGTAATGGTTTAAAAACAACTTAAAAATGAATGATATGCATTTGATTGATGATTTATTTAGATTACTCGGGGATTAATAGATCTAAATGATTAAGTTCTACATAAATCAAAATAATTCTTTACAGAATATCAAATTTTATAAATTTCAACACGATAAAAACATCCTGCTTATAATATAATTAAAGTTGATAATTTCTAATTAATCAAATTTATGCGAATAATTGATTAGTTATACTTTCAGATCAAAGTAGAAGTATTTCCGGTTATTTTTCTAACTTTACCTCAAGGCATCTGTTACTCCAACTGTTCATCTTTGTGGAACTTTATTATAGACAGAGATGGAATTCTTAGGCATATTTCAGTTAATGACTTACCTGTTGGAAGAAATTCAAAAGAAATTTTAAGACTTGTTAAAGCTTCCAATACACCAATATGCATGGTGAAGTTTGTCCTGAATCCTGGCAGCCAGGCTCTGCTACTATACCAAACCATGATAGTGAAAAACTTGGTGATCACTGGAAGAATCAACATGCAAAATCAACCTAATAAGGCTAAAATTAAGCATTTCTTTTGAAATTACTGTTCATAATTTATTTTGTGTAGATTTTAAAACTGCTGGAAAATATATAGCTGCATACCAGATAATAAGAAAATCTATTAAAAAGCATATTCTAAATTATCTTTCGGGCCTTTATATTAAGGCTTTATCCATATTGAAAAATCCTAATCCAAAAATACAAATGCTACAATAATTTATATGTCAATAAAGCAAGAAAATGACATGAAGTCTCAGCTGAGCAAGCATATCAATTCGAAAATTTATAAAAGATTTTTAGAAAAAGAAGCATTTCGAAAAAGTGAGCTCCCATCTCCAAACAATAAGTTTTTTCAATATTCAGGTAAATTTTCTCCTAATCGCGGCAGAAGAGAAGCCGGATTTTCAAGTGATGATGATCAACCAATTAGAAATCATATGTCCTTAAGTAGGAGTATAACCAATCATAATTATTTTTCAAGATCACGTGAAATATCTCCTCTTGCTCATAGACAATCCCAAGAAAATAATTTTTTATATTTAGATGATCGCCGTAAAAGTAATTATCTTCAGCAAATTTCCCCAAGATACAGTCTTTATCATAAAAACTTTCAAGAAGGAAAAAATGATAATGAGTATCTTCCAGTTTATGCACATGATTCAATGCTGATCAAGCAATATGATGAAAGAGAGTCTAAGTTAAAAGATGAAATGATTGCAGTAAAGGAAAAATACGAAAGAATACTTGCTCAAAAAAATCAAGAGATTAAAAGACTTCAGAAAATTAATGAGAATTTAAAACATCGTGCTGATGATTTAGAACAAAAACTTGAAATTTTTGATGAGCATGAGAAAAGACTTAACAAAGCTAAAGATAAAATTTTCACTATTGAGAATGAGTTAAATATAGCTAAAGAAAGGAATCGGAGATTAGAAAAGGAAAATGAGGATTTAAGAAATAAAAATTCTAGGGAGACAGCGCAGCAGATTAGAGAAACAGAATTTTTGAGAAGGAAGATTGAGGATTTGACTAAAGAAATATCGGATAAAGCTCTAAGATTTTCAAGATCAGAGAAAAATATAGAGAAGTATGACCAGCCGAGGAATGATTTGTTACGAGCATATGATTATGTGGAAAATAATAGAGAAAATAGTGATAGTTATGACGGAAGAAGAAGGGTAATATATGGAAAGGAGCAGAGACCAGATCCAATTACTTGGCAAACCAAAGATTTTTCTAATAATTATTTGAGGTCTCCAAATGAAAGTTATAGCAGTTTGGAGTCAAAGCTTATGAGTTTACAAGTAGATAAAAAACGTTTAGAAGATGAACTTGCTAAAATTCCTCAATGGAATAGAAAAGTTGTACATATTAGAAGACAACAAGAAATCGAACTAGAACTTGAAATCCTTAATTCTAGTATCTTCACAATCCGCAATAAACTTCAACAGTCAAACATTCTTAAAAATAACTAATAATCTACAAAATACACCTTATATATACTTTAATGGAACATTTTGTAATTTATTGTAAAGTTTCTTACAGTAAAATATAAGCTAATTTTATAAATTTTCAGTTACTAAAATGGTTTATGATTTTTTTAACAAAGGTAAATTATCGCCATCTGGAGTTTTAATATAAGGAGAAGCAAGAGTGCTGAATCTTGAAGTGGGTACTGACAATGGTCTCCACTGTCTGTTTGTCATCATAGTTTTATTATGTATTTCTCTATTTTCATCACTTGTTTCCAATTCAGGACTTCTAGAAAAATTTTCTAATATATTTTTCTGCAATCTCAACATTTCATTTCTAGTAAACTTTTTATCATGATACATCACTGATGAAGGCTCATAAGCTAAGCACGCTAATTTGAATGCTGAAATGATTGAAGATGACTGTCCAGTGCATGAAAGGCATCTTTTATCAATAGAGACCACTGCATTTTGCTGTTTTTTTTGCTTGTACCCCATAAGAAATATTGACTCTCTATCTATTTCATCCTGATTCTGCAAAGCTATAGATATTTTGCAATAATCAATTAAATTATCTATAGATCTGCTTAAACTTTCTATATTATTCGAAAGACAAGCTTCTTGTTTTTCAAAACTCTTTATCGTCTCAGAAATATTTTTAAATTCCAAAGAAAAATCATTATGATCTCTTTTTCTCTGTGCCGATGCTGCATTACATTCATTAATCGCTTGCTGTATTTGCATTTTAACTTCTTCTATTTTTTTTTTAATAGATGACGTATAGTTGTTATGACTCATCTTAATAGATTCAATAATTCCAATTAGTTCATCTTTTGATTTTTCAATAGCAGAATTTGTCGATTTGCTATTTGATTCAATAAGAGTTTTAAGGTCTTCATACATTAAAGCTGCCTCTTGTTTTAATTGGATTTTAACTTGTTCAATCATTGGAGAAAAATCTATTACACTATCTTCTTCTTCATTTTCATCTTCTTCTGATGTTGATGAGTAAGTTTCAGGACGTGAGTAATTTTCTAGTCTAGGATGAAAATTGTAATCATTACTTGTTGTTCTTATAGATTCTTCACCTCTTGATACCCAATGTGATTCAGTTACTTTTTTTAGAGCATCTTTAACAACTGTTGGAAGACTAACTGGAGGTTTTATAGGAGAAGAGCTTGTCAATAGAATGCTTTCATTTTCAAAATCTCTTGATATTGTTTTAGTTCCATTTGAGCTATTTGACCCTTTTCTCACAAATCTTGTAACACTGAGGTTTAGAGTTTTTTTCTCTGTTCCAGGTACTATTAATAAAGTTTTCTCACCTTCCAGTCCATTATTTGATGATCTTCTTCTTCTTGAACCTCTAGAAGCTTGACTCTCAGTTCTAGATACATGTGACAGAATTTCTGATTTAAATACTTGCTCTGTTTTATAAAGGTCTTCTTTTAATATCCTCATGTTTAAATCGCCCCTAAGATTTTTTTTTTCTTCAGTAATATTAATATTGTTTGTATCACCCCTACTGTAGCTTTCAATTGTTAGGCTAGGTGGCATATCTGATAAAGTATCATCAACTTTAGACAGATTTTTAACTGCTGTAGATATGTTTTTCGCTATTTGTTTTCTTAGATTTTGTCTTCTCTGACGTTTAAGCTTTTTTTGAGACCCAGTAGTTATTATTTTCTTTGGGGGAGGAGAAGAGGGCAGAGGTGTATCAATAATGTCTTGAGCTTTATCTAAAAGATTTTTCCACAATTCAAAAATCCCTTGAGAATATTTTTTATAATTAATTTTCTCAAGACGTTCTTTCTCAAAAACCGCTAGAGCTTTTAACGTCGGTAAGTCTTTGATTATAACATATAATGGCTGAGTAATAATTATTTCATTTCGAATAGCACTTTCATCACTTTGCATTTCTTTTTCAACTTTTTTGATATAATTTTTAGTGTTTAAAATTTCATTAGTATTAGCAATGCAAGTATTTCTTACTTTGTCAATCTCTTTTGGATAGTCTAATTTTATATGTTCAATTTTTTTGCCTTGCTTCTTTAGATGATTTGTATGCTCGTTAGATATTCTTATAGCCTCCTTAGCTAAAACATCAATTTCAATCAGATCTTTATTATAGCGTTCTAAGTTTTTTGACTCCTGGCTTATTGCTGATTCAAGTAAGGAAAATTTTGCTCTGAAGTTCGATGATATTTCTTTATGGGCATCTGAGGTTTGAACTATTTTTTCTTCTAGCTCGTATTTTTGATTTATGACAGCTTGGCTTAGTTCTGTAATATCAGTTTTTAGTAATTCTCTTTGATTTTGGAGAACTTCTAAGTTTTGTTCAAAAGATTCTTGTCTTTGAATAAACAATGCTATTCTTGATTTTAATTCTTCTCTGTCTCTGTTAAATCTTGACTCCATTATGCTTTGTAAACTTTCAAATTCAAGAACTTTTTTTGCAAACTCGTCAATAGATGAAAGTCTTTTCATAAGATTTGATTGTGCAACTTCTAAATCTTCAAGTTTATAAATTGCTGAAGTTATAGCTTTTCCTTGACTTTCAATTATCTTTGTAGCTTCAGCGACTCTATTCACAGTTGGTTCAACCAGATCTTTAATCAAAATTCGAACCTTGTTCTCCATTTGGAACCAAACTGCAGAATCCATTGCTTTTCAATATATTGTGCATATTTAAGCATTTATCCTAATTTACAATTAGCTTTAATTTACAGCCTTTCTATTGTATTTATAATAATAAGAATGCTTGTCAATAATAAACTCAAACAAATTTTTATATCAAATAATGATATCACTTTAAAAACTTAAATATAAAGCTAACCAAATTATCAATAGAATATTACTAGTAGTTTTATATCTTATAATTAATAATAATAAGTCAATGAATTTAGCTATTATTTATATTTGACTAAGTGTGAAAATATTATAATTCTTGGTTTAGATTTTAAATAATCACTATCAAGAGACAGATGAAAATATAATTATATAAAAGTATTATTGTTATAAAAGCAAGCTAGTGAAAAAATTATCCTATTTTTTGCTAACACTTCCACAAAAGTATGGCATAAATTCCTGAGTAATACATGTACAGAAGATTTTGTTTCTGTGATGTGATATCAAATGAATACCCTTCGCCAATGCATACATGCCACGATGGACCAAAAGATTTATCCATTTGTTCCTTGATAAAACGAGTAGCATCACTAATTTCAAGTGCCTCAGATTTAGTATATTTCTCAATCGTGGAAGTCACAATTTCTATTGCCTCATTCATAACTTCTGCTTGCATATCGCTGAACTTGTTGATTGTTTTACCTTGAGTAAGCTTCTTGTAATCCACACCTGATAAGTCAGCCGCCATATCAATAACTATTATAATTCTTTCTTGCCTAATTACAAGAGAAAGTTTATTGAAAAAGTGAGGTATTGCCAAATTTTAGATTCTAAGTAGCAGAATATGATAAGACAGTTTATGAGTTATATAAAATTATATAGAATGAAATATTGGCATAACCGAAAACAATTTTAATTGTAGCTATTTTCTTAGAAGAGTAGAAGATATCTTAAGTATTTTATATAAAAAATTAGAAAATTTTTATTTGTCCATGAAATACAATTAAAGTTTCATGAATGTTTATGATGACGGATGAATAAAATAGGAAAATAAACTTGATTATAAAATAATATTCATCAATATCATAAACTATTAAATAAAGAATATATACTAATTAAACCATCACAATACCTTATCTTAGTTTATAAAATCTCGTCTCATTGAAAGTAGTTTTCGCTCCATTAAAATGATAAGATATTTTGATATCCACATCTCTTTTGTGTTCGGGATTTTTCCTTATAGCAATTGATCCTGAAATTTCCTCACCTAGATTCATAGGTATAGCGCCTTCAAAATAAAAAACTGTCTGCTTCCAATGAGTATATTTCTTTGCAGGATTAGTAGAAAGTTTGATTTGTTTTGTTCCATGGTTAAACTCAACTTCAAAGTAAGCTATTATAGCATGAAGATAATCTGATCTTGTTGCCCTAAGATGATATTTTGATGCAAAGGTTAAGTCATCAATTTTCACATTTTTTATATCAATATCATAAAGAAGATACTCTGATGTTACAATCGCATTAGCTTCAACTACATCTACTATAGGCTCAGCCATAACAGTTGGTCTAATTATGCTCATATCAATTCCATAAACATCGAGCCAGAAATCCAATTTTCTTTCTTTATAATCAGCATCTTCTATACCTGAAATATACATCTTGGCTCTATCTGGAAACATAAGTCCATCAGGTTGAAGCCATTTATCTCTAGCATAAAGCACAGTATCCAGCATGCTTTCATATAGTAAAAAATATCCCATCCACTCTGATATGATAATATCTACTTTCTCAACTGGAAGCTCAACTTCTTCAACTTTACCTTTTATTATAGTGATTTTATGCCCTAGTCCATTATCTTCAACTATTTGTCTTGCTTGATTTGCAACATCAGCTGCATCAATTCCATATACGTGCTTTGCCCCCGCTCTACTTGCGAATATTGATAAGATTCCAGTTCCGCAGCCGATATCTAAGACTATTTTGTCATTGAATATGTGGGGATTTTGTATCATTGCATTCATATAGCTTTCGGTCCTTACTTTATCTTTAATCATTTCTTCATGAATACCGTAGTGTGAGTATGAGTAAAAGTAAGGATCTTCGGTACTAATTTCATTATCTAGTCCAGCCCACAAAGAATCGGCTTGAAATATATCTTCAGAAGATCCATTTTGAACTGATTTCTGTAAAGAATTTACTTGGTACCGACCCCTTCTAGCCATTTATATCTTCCAATCCAAGATTTTTACTAAGCTTTGCGTGATTCTTTCTAACATATAAATTCTTTTAATTAAAAGCTAGATACACTTGATAATTGGTGCAGTATTATAAAATATTTTTTGCAAATACTTAGCACCTATGCTAACTAATATTTGATTTACTTAATTAGCATAGAATATAAATGGCTAAAGTAGTAATTATTACTATTG
>MPUH01001284.1:0-19327 GCA_001970955.1 Stentor coeruleus | reverse complement strand
GTATTTGTACTGAAGCTTTTGTTACATCTACAAAAGTTTACCCACGTATTTGTACTGAAGATTCTCAATGTATAGGGACAAATAGTACAGGAGGTAGTATTATTGGTGCTTGTTCTTGTGGTATGGAATGTATGGTTCATGCTTATTGTGACTCTTTCTTAGGTGACCCTCCAGCACAAGCTTTAACTCAGCTTTGGATTAACCACACCACTAGTCCTAAATCAAAAACTGTCATACTCAAAGAAGATTCGACCATTTCTGCCTAAACTCAAACTTTAGAGCCTTACCAAGTCCAACTTTTCTATGAAAACTCTGACTTAGCAACAGACACAGCCAGATATCAAAACAATGACGACTGCACAAAGCTATTTTCAATCATCAATATTGGAATTACAGTCCTGCTAATTTCGCTTGTAAAGCTTATGGTTGTGCTAGTCCTACACAGTCTTGGACAGGAAATACTTGTGTGACTTTTAATGAAGGAACTAATATTTATAATCTAAACCCATGTGATACTGAATCAGAAACAAATTATTGTCATTTAGAAATCGCACAATCTAATAAATGGTCAAACGTAACATGTACAGTTCCTCCAATAGACCCACCTAATTATCCTGGAGAAAGTTGTACAAATAATACTGATTGTATTTCTAATGTATGTGTAAGTGGTGTTTGTAAAGGTACTGCACAAGGAGGATCATGCACAAGTAGTAGTCAATGTAATGTTGGGCTTTATTGTATAAGTCAAAATTATATGTTTACATGTCAACCACTTCTTAGTGTTGGTGAATATGGTTGTACAAGTGATTATGATTGTATTAACACTGCTGGATGTCTTTTTAATGCTACTGGTGAGCCTGTGTTTGTACTTATTATTATAGTTTAGCACTTGGTACACCTATTATTTGCAACTCAGCTTCTGGGCTTAATGAGTTTTGTCAGAGTGGAATTTGCTATAGTACAGGGTATAGTCAATTTGGTAATTGCACAACAGCACCTGTTTCTAAAAATCCACTTGGAGTACCTTGTACAACAAATAGTCAATGTACTGGAACTAATTCTTATAATCTAGCTTTCCAAAGCACATGCACTTGTGGGTATAATCCAAGCGGCAATAGCTATTGCCAACCATTTTTAGGAGACCCTCCTGGTGTTGCTTTTATGAACTTTATCAAAACATTCCTTGGAAAATCTGGACCAATTAACCTCTGCCAAACCACAAGAAGATACTCTAAAGATTGCTATCAAATCTTTGCCAACCATACTAATACAATGTTCAACGTCTGGTATTTAGATTTCCTCAATTTCACAAGTTTCCCATATCTTATAGAAAATGACCAATGTGTTAAACAAATGATCAATGTCGACTTCTGGAGTATTCCTAATCCTATACACCCAAAGCCTGTTCCACTTCCACCTTTTATCAATGAAAACATCACTGTTCATCACTCAGAATCAAAAACCTTAGCTGGCCTAGTAACTTTGGCTTTAGTTATCTTTTCTTAGTAATAGATCATTAACTCTTTCTATTAATATGGAAGACGTCACATATTTTTTAAAGCAAATCCCAGACTCATGTGTTGTATTACAAATTGCCTGTACACAACTAAACACATTCGTCTTAACAACTTCAGGAAAAGTATACTCATGGGGAGAATTAACATATGCACTTGGTAGAAATCCACAACAAGAAAAAGATCTTTTTCGACCTATGCTTATAGAATCTTTACTTGAATCTAATATAATGAGTTTAGCATGTGGGACAAATCATGTTTTAGCTTTAACAGCAGAAGGGACAGTCTATTCTTGGGGAGATAATAGTTATGGTCAACTTGGGCTTAATGATATAAAATCTCGAGTTGTACCAGAACAAATCCCTGACCTTAAAAAAGTTGTAAGAATATCAGCAGGAAATGAATATTCATTTGCTCTTGTTGCTAAAGAAGTTGAATCAGTTGAGACTTATATAACATTTGTATGGGGAAATAATGAGAATTTAAAATTAAGGAAAGTTAATGATGATGATCAAATGAGATCAAGAAATCCTGTTAAAGTTTTAATGCCTGCATGGGGTAATTATAATCCAAATGTTACGTTAAAATATAATAAAAGAGGAAAAAATTATGCTTATAAATCAGTTATAGGGAATGATATTGAATTAGGGAATCTTACAAGAAATGATGTGCATGAAATTGAAACTGAGAATGACCATTTAAAAAGAAAACTGCAGATTTTGAATAAAAAATGTAATGAGTTTGAAAAAGATGTTTATGGATGTGATGTGTCTTTACATACAAGTGGCTTGAGAAACGATAATATTTTGCGGAATATTGAAGAAGTGCTTGAAAAAACCAAATCAAACGCTCGTGCTTTTACAGTTGAATTAGAAGAGAAAACTAAAGAACTTAAAGAGAGTGATGTAAAAATTGAAGCTATTGAAAAACAACTAAAAGACCATTTAGCCCAAGAACAAAATCTTAGAGAACAGATTGAAAAAGATGAGGATGAAATAAGGTTTTTTCATTTTAGACTTGATAAAAACTCCCCTGAAGCTGCATCAGACCAGGCTTTATTATCAAAACTCCGAGCGGATGTTCTGAAAAACAACGAGAATTTTACAAAATTGTGTAGTGATAAAGTCGAACTTCAAAAAACAATACTAAAACAAAACCAAATCTCCAAACAAATAAACGCTAATATTAAAAAACTAAACGAAGAAATCAAAGAAGCGAACAGTAGGATAAAAATCTTTGGGAATGTGGAGAAAATCCGTAAAGACCAACTTATTTACAACTTTTTTGAACAGAGTCAGAAAGGGTTTAATAAGGAACTTGATAATTTTCAGAGTATTTTTGAAGCAGCTTCGGATACTGCGGTTGAAAAACTTAGTAGATCAATGCAAAAAAATAACTTTGCTGATTATTTACAACAGTCAGAAATACTTTTGAATCAGTTACAAGGGGAGATTACTTTAATGAAAAAACCTGTGGATTCGAATTTTGTGTATGAGGAATTGAATAAAATATGGCAAATACTTGAGATGCATATTGAGTTGATGAAAGAAAAAAATGGTTTGGAACTTGGGTTATTGCAGGAAACGGCTAAAGAAGTGTTTAAGGAAATGGAGGATATGGAGAATTCTGAAGATAGGGTGATGCAAAGAAAACTTATGAAGAAGATATTGAGTAAAGCGAATTTGAGTCAATTTAAACAGACTAATGACAATGTTTAGTTATTTTAGGTTTGAGGTTTTGAGATGGTGTTAAAGGAATAATTTGATGCTTTTAAGATAATGGATATGGATTTTTATTTTGTAATTATTTTAAAAGATTTGATAGAAAGTAATTAGCTAGAGTGTCGTTTGGGTATTTTTTAATAGAATACGATTATTATAATTATCTTATGTTTTCCCTTATTAGAATAAATTCTAATTACTATCCATCTAAAAAAAACTATAAAAAATCCTCAGCAANAAAAGATTTGATAGAAAGTAATTAGCTAGAGTGTCGTTTGGGTATTTTTTAATAGAATACGATTATTATAATTATCTTATAACGCTAAAATCTAAATATAATTCGTTAAAACCTAATACCATGATTTCAGAAGCCTATCAACAACTAAACAAAAAAGAACCCTACGGCATACAAGGTTACACTGTGGCAAAAACCTGCAACTACTCAACCCAAGAGTCTAAATTCCCAGTTTCCAAAAGAAAAGACTTAAGTTTTGAATCCCAAGTCCATTCAAATGAGCCAGACCCTACAAAATACAGTGAATCTTATGAAAAAAGTATTGAGCGATACTGGACAACCCCAAATGGTAAATTCCTCAAATCCCAAAAAAAAACTGTGATGGATGATGTTACCCAAAGGGCACAAAATACCCCAGGTCCAGGAGCTTATAGTGTTGAAGATAATTGTCGTAACAAAACAAAAAGAGGATCATTTAGGTAAAAACTACTCAGCAAAGGAGAAAAACTTAGTTATTTATCAAGTGTTGAATGGTATTCAGAAGAAACTCCTTCTTGTTGGAAATATTCCCCAGCTCAAATAAAAAGTAAAGCTACAAAAGGATGGAGGAAACCAACAAGTGCAAAACCTGTACAAAAAGATGAAGTTGGCCCTGGGAAATATTCTGATGGTTTAGATAATGCTTATAAAAAAACGATAAAGTCTTCAGAAAGCCATGCTTTTTCTAAATCCAAAGGCACGAATGACTCAATTTATCAAAGAGCGAAAATTACAGGATATGTTCCGGGTGTTGGAGCTTATAAAGAGCTTGATACTGCATATAATAATTTAGTATTCAAAAAGCCTAGAACTGCTGTTATACTCCCTTATAAAGCTAAAGGTTTCACAGATGATATTGTTAAAAGGAGTAAAGAAACCCCAGGGCCTGGAGCGTATTATATTGGCCCTCCAATAAAAAAAAAGTAGTTCAAGTTTTTTATAAATCTTTAGTTTTGTTGTAAAAAATGAATCGTGAATTATGTTTAACGCTATCTTCTCAACCTACGATAGACCAGAAAGGAAATATCAATAATGATTGTTTTAATGATACAATAAGTGCCCATTGGTCAGAAAATGAACAGAATTTACTGATGAGAGGGATTAAAAAGTTTGGTGTTGGGAACTATGAGAAAATACGTAAGCATTTGATACCGAGTAAGGGTGTTTTTGAAATTAGATTAAGGACTTATATGCTGTTAGGAACAAGCAATATTGATGAGTTTATAGGGTTGAAGGATTTTAAAAAAATTTCAGAAATTATGACGAAAAATCTGAATTCTGGGAAAATTTTTTTAAGATTAGGTGAGAGATTTACATTAGTTATAATTTAAATTAATGGAATATTGTTGTTAGGGAAGGATAGAGATTTTTGGGAAGGATGATTTTTCTTGCTATATTGAGAGTTTGGAGATAGATGAGGTAAATGGATTTAATATTTTTTTTTGTAATGGTTTAAGATATGGTATAGAGATTTATTTGGTTTTAGGAAGGATTTTATGAGAAATTTAGAGTATTGATAAGAGTTTTAAAGTTAGTATTGATAATATTTAGGGTGATTAGATAAGGGTTATTACGTTTGAGAATATATGGTAATTGATTTTAAAGTCAATTTAGGGATGGCTGTTCTGTTTTAGGATGAGATTTTTATTAAGATAGCATAGATTTGGTTTATATAAACATAGGAGCTTTAACTGAAACTAAATGCTTATTAAAAAATGTTTATTTATTAAGCAATTGAGAATAATTTTATATGAAATTTAGTATATGACAGTTATGTATTTAAGAATTTGGGATTAGGTTTATCTTTGTTGAGATTCTATATTTTTTGATATATTTTGAGTGTAAACAAAAATCTCACATCCCACCAAATCCTCTCTAAAATAATTTTCATCAACAAAAAATCCAACTTCATCTAACCCAACTCTCAATTTCAATCATCAAACCACTCAACCCACAGTTACTCTTCCATCTTAACTAAAATTCATAATTCAAAATCCTTTCTCTTAACAACCGTCACTGTATTATTTCCTTATCCACTCTTACCAAAAACGTACATTTCTCCCAAATTACTAACTATCCCATTTTCTAAATAAATATCATCTACTCTCTCTTTATCATTGCCCATCATTACTCATTACCTCTATATTTCTAATCAATTAATTCATATGGTATTTTCAAACATTCCAAAGTCCTTGCGTGAAATGCGAGTTATCCAAGAAGCTACGACAAAAAAACATAAAGAAGTCATTGAAATACTTGACTCCACAGATCTCGATGGCCTTCCAGTACATTCTAAATAGGACTTTCCTAACAAAATCTGGCTTGATATAAACTCCTTCGAAAGGCTTACAAACATATCTAACGACCTTTACGACCTTGACATCAAAAGACTAGAAAAAATCGACAGGATTCAAGAAGGTATTTCAGACTCAGCCAAGCTCAAAAAAATGATTAAATCCCTCAAAAGCCAAATGGAAGCTATAACAATTCGTGTAGCTAAAGACAAAGCTTTTATAGAAAAAGCTTTGAAACGCGTGAGCGTTGTTATAGGAGAATATAGAGAAAGGTGCAGAAATAATATGATTGACTATTTAAAAAACATAGACTTAGATATAAGAAAAGTACTAAAACCTTTAGTCCCATCAAGAGTTGTAGATGAAAATGTTGTATTTCCAAGACTAAACTCTGAGTCAATGATTATAGAAAGCTTACAAAGTACTATGGAAAAACCAGACCATGACCCGGACAATGATGAACTTGAAGATACTGACAAATTAACTGCTCATATCAATATGTTAGTAAAAACCTTAGAAAAAGTTGCTAAAGAGCTTTTAACTGTCCTTCATGAAGCTAATAGAAAATACTATGAACTTGTAAACCCATCTCAGTTATACTCTGAAGCACCCACACCTTTAGCCATGCCCCTACCTGAGTATTTTACATTTGAAAGCATAGAAAATCACTCAATAGGTCTACCAAAACATGTTTTAAACTCAAATTCTATAGTAAATTTAAAAAATAAAGTGGAAAAATTGCTTAGAAGAGGTAGTCTAACAACCCAAGAAGCTAAAAACATGCTAGAAAAAATCGATGACATGATTTTAAAAAGCAGCAACGACTTAGAAAGTGTTCTTAAAAATATGCCTGATTCAAAAAGGGAAGAAATTGTATTCCAAATCATCCACAGCTCAGTACGTGGAGAAAGCAATTGTAGCCCTCGTACTGAGAGAAAAGAAATCGAGATCAAAGTTGGTAAAGATCAAATCATTGACAAAAAGCCTAAAACCCCAAGTATAAAAGATAACAAGCGATTTTTCAAGCCTAGAGGATCGTTACCAGCAGTACCACGACAGCGTAAAAGTAGTTTACCTAAAGCAACATCAGTAAATAAACTTCGAAAAGAGATGAAAAAAGATGACCCCCGACCAAAAACCCCAACAAAGTCATCTCAAGGCAAGCGTCTTAAAAAGAGTATCCGAAGTAACAAGTCTTTTTTAATACAGTAACCTGAAATTATTAATCGTTTTCAACAATCTCAAACTCGCTTTCTGAATGTTTAAACTTTACCCTTGAGCCCATTTCTTCCATCAAAACCTCATTAACCGCATTGTAAACCTGGTCATATCTAAATTTCCTAAATCTTCCCCATAAATGTGAAGCTTTCCATCTACTCATAGGTGTTCTTTCAGTATGTATTCCTTGAAGTATACATGATATATCTTTAGCTTCAGGTATACCATCAATATCTATTTCAAGACAATGAACATCAGCTGATATATCAGGAAGGTTATCTTCTGGTATCTCATCATAATACCCTTTATGTAAATAATCTTCAATAAGTTCAGAAAGTTCATTATTCACATCTTGACAGTCATTAAAAAAATCTTTAGCTACTTGGTCAAATATCATAAAACATGTTTCGATTTTTTTCCTAAATACATTTTCTATAGAAAAAAAATGCTCTTCGGTTGATGTGGCAAAAGATATAAGTGCCATATCTTCAGGGATAATCCCAGAGTCAATAATAAAAGCATCGTCTGAGAATTCTACAAAAATCTCTCCGGTTGCGGCAAGTCTTTTGAGTACTTTGACGACTTCTATGATTTTTAAAGAAACTTTTGCACTTAAGGCAACAAGATCGATTTTCCGACTTCCAGCAAGTTTTTTACCTATGTTTAATATGTGTGAAATAATAGCGAATTTTGAAGCGAGAACTTCAGGTGGGGTTTTATGGAAGCTAACATTTACAGTTATTGGGCTTATGCTAAGATCTTTAATTAGTCCTTTGTCTATAAAATGATGGAAAAGTGATAAAAGACGCTCTTTGCTTAGTCCGGTTTCTTCACAAATTGCTGATATTTTTAGGGTTAGTCGTGGTCCCTGGCTGAAATCTTCGTCTCGGGATCTTTTTGAATTGGATGGTCTCATGATTTTTATTAGTTGGATAATTTGTTTTTTGGATATATGATTTGCGTAGATTAGGGATCTTAGGAAATAAAGGGTACTTTCACTTATCATAACATGAATATGAGCTTTTGAACCATTACGACCTGCTCGACCTGACTCTTGGATGAATTGTTCTAAACTTTGAGGCATATGGATGTGGATTACTCCTGCTATATTTGATTTGTCTATACCCATACCAAATGCTACAGTTGCTACTATTATTCTGATTTTGCCGGTAATAAAGTCTTCTTGGATATGCCCACGACGTGCTTCAGAGTGACCACTGTGATAGCTCATACAAAGCTCACCTTTGGATTTTAGCCACTGGGCAACAGAATCTGCCATGTACTGCATGCTACAATATATTATAAGACTTCCTTTTTTAAACCTTTCTGTCTTGACAAGTTTTCCTGCTGCTGTAAGTATATCATCCTCTCTAGAAACTGTCACTGTTAAATTTTCCCTTAACGCTCTCCCAAGGCTAATTTTTTTAGTTATTTTCAACAAACTCATCAAATCCTCTTCAGTTATAGTATCTATAGCTGCAGTCAAAGCTAATATTTTCACTTGACCCAATAATCTTGGTAGTTGTAAAAATGATAATCTTGTTGAAGTTGAAAATTTACTTACACAATGTGCTTCATCAATACAAATAAGACTTATATTTTTTATAGTATACAAAGCTTCACTTATAAACTTTTCTGGAGTTACATAAACAATATCAATATGTCCTTCTTTTATATCACTTAATATTTGATGATAATGAGAATATGATAAATTTGAATAAAATGCTGCTGCTGATAAACAATTTGGAAGCCTTTGGATTTGATCACTTATTAAAGATAATAAAGGGGATATGACTATTGTTAGACCACCTAAGATTCTTGATGCCATTTGATAGATTAAACTTTTTCCTGTACCTGTTGGAAGAATAGTTAAAGTATTATTGTTTTGGAGTATATATTCTAAGCTTTCTTTTTGACCTGGCCGGAAACTGGAGAATTGGAATTCTTCTTCGAGGATTTTTTCTAAAGATGCTTCAGTAGATCGTTTACGGTTTTTGTATCCTGATGAGAAAATCATTTTAGCAAAGTCGTCTTGTATTTGAGCACTTGGGGTAAAATATCTAAATTTTTTTTTTGGACAACCAGTCTGACCCATTTTTTTAGAACTTTTAGACCTACTCATATTAGTTCTGACAAAGTTTTCAACATGTTTAACTTTTTTTGGTTTTTGTACAGACTCTTTTACTGCTGATGGTTTAACTTTAACGAAATTGTCTTCTATAGCTACTCTTATAATCTCATCACCTTGTATCTCGTCATCTTTTAAAGGAAACTCTTTTTCTATTCCACAATCGTTTTCTATAATCTCCTTTTCTTCAGCTTTAAGAAGCTTAACTACAACTGACTCGTAAAGACATGTAGTTTTCACCGGAGACACAACTTTATCTTCATTATTAACCTGCATAATAGTATTCGCTAGCTTGTTTGTTATAGGTGGTCTTTGGATTCTTTGTGAATTAAGGTTTTTTTTCTGAACTCCTCCTGGAACCTATATATCTCATACCTCATAGAAACCCGCGCTTGGGACAAATGCCATATTTATAAATATATTAGTGAAAATGATATTGAAGACGGTGAAGTACTTGATAAAATGTAAAATCAAATAATTTCAGTCAGGCCTATAGATTAACATATCAAAGTGAAAAAATCCTGTCATGAAGAAAATAAAACGAAAAAAATCGGTGTAAATATTGGCCAGGGCTTGCAACAAGGCATAAGATTGTCAATATTTCCATGAAACCTATTAATATTTAAAAGGCGATCTTTGTAAATACACATCCAACTTCACATGTTTAAAAGGTGATAGTTGTGTTTTTTCACACGACACAAAAATTTTCCTTACAAGTATTAACATGGGTTGATCTTTGCAATTCAAGAGACATTTGGACATTTTCTCATGCCAGACTGACCCCTAATTTTATACCAAAGTTCATTAGAGATTATGAATTGTTTCTACAGACTATTCAACAGATAAGAGGTATTATATATAAAAAATATACTGTTTAAATATAAAATTCTCATAATAATACAAGTTTTTTTCAATATGATTTTATAGAGGGTATACAAATTTAAGAGAATATTATATAAACTACCTTAGGGAATAAATACAGACTGTTCAGCCGCTGTTACGATTACCGATTGATATAAATCCATATACACAAAACTTTATCGATACCAAAACCTCCTAGTCTCGATACGAGTTCAAAACTACATACTATAATGAGATTATAAAAAGCAGAAGCATAACCGTGCCTAAATTCGATAGGGCTAAACTTAGATTACCAAACAATAAAAACCAAAATAAATTAATTTATAACTTTTGTATAAAAATAATCCAAAATAATTTTCCTATCACAAAACTAATAAAATGAGTGTTTACGATGAGTATATTTCAAAAAACGTCAATCCGGTGCTTAACCAGCTGACTAATGATGTACTTAAAGTTAAACCTGACAACCCAGTAGTCTTTCTAATCGATCTGTTAAACAAAAGACTAGGTATCCAAAGCACATTATCTGAAAAAGAAGAACTAAGAATTCTCAGACAAGAACTAGCACGGCTTAAACAAAACAAAGCCGGTTCAGAAGAAGAGAAAACTGAAAGCGAAGATGATGAAATCGACGACTTAGGCCCAAAAAAACAAGCCGCTCGTAGTGGCGTTTCTGCTGAAGCCTATGGCCAGTGGAACAAAAAAGGTGATTTCAAGCCTCCAGTACACCCAAAAACCCCAGAACAACATAGTAGAATCGTGACAAAATTAAGCACATCTTTTATGTTTTCATCTTTAGACGACAAAGATAAAGAAATTGTCATTGAAGCTATGAAAGAATGCATATTTCCTACTAACTCTGAAGTTATCAAACAAGGTGCAGATGGTGCAGAACTTTTTATTGTAGATACAGGTATCTTAAGCTGTTATAAAAATATTAAAGGTGAAGATAAACATTTAAAAGATTATCATCCTGGAGAAGCTTTTGGGGAATTAGCTTTATTATATAATGCACCAAGAGCTGCAACTATTATAGCTAAAACTGATGCAATATTATGGAGCTTAGATAGAGATACTTTTAATCATATAGTCAAAGATGCGGCTGTTAAAAGAAGGGAAAAATATGAAGAGTTTTTAGCTAAGGTTGATCTTTTGGCTGATATGGATCCTTATGAAAGGTCACAATTAGCTGATGCTTTTGTTACATCGAAATATAGTCAAGGAGAATTTGTTATTAGAGAAGGTGAAGAAGGGAATAATTTTTATATTGTTGAAGAAGGAGAAGCTATTGCTACAAAGACTATACATGCTGGACATGGTGCTGAAGAAGTTAAAAGATATAAACCAGGGGATTACTTTGGGGAACTTGCGTTACTTAAAGGACAACCACGAGCAGCTAATGTTTTAGCTTTGCATACTTTGAAGTGTGTGTCGTTAGATAGGCATTCGTTTAAAAGATTATTGGGACCTGTGGAGAGTATTTTGTTGAGAAATGCGAAGAAGTATGAAGAAATTATTGCTTCTTTAACTTAGAATTTTGGTAAATCGGTTTAAGCTTTAGAATAGGAGGAGAGAAGATATTTGAAAGATGAAGTATTTATGGGTTTTGATTTTATTGATATTTATAAATCATATTTTAATTTAATATGGATATCGAGAAAAAGTACTAGGAATTATCCTTGATGCTTGAATGCTTTTAAAAAAACCTCAAAAATTTTGAAGAGAGATTAATTTATGTAACGCTATATGGAGCTAAATATATCTTTTAAAGCTAATGCACTACAGTTAAAGCAAGTCGTATATTTTTTGCTATCAAACCTTAGTCTTTCCACTAATTAATTCAAGAATAAAAGATAAATATTTTAATATCTCATAAATGTCAACCAAAAATCTATTCATCACCCACATAACTCCATATCAAAAATCCTCATAAGCCACCCCAATAATAAGCTCATGCAAAACCTAAATCAAAAATTTCCCCTAAAATTCTAAATTTATCCTAAACTAATAAAATCCAATAGCCAGCAATAAATAAATCATTCCATACAATTACCAAACTTTTCCACATCAAACTAATAAACCAAACTCTCTCTATACTTCTCTATACAAGATGGCTGTGGGAAATTTTAAATATTCAATGGATTTCAAATAACAATAAATGGATTGTTTCTTTACATCATGCAGAAAGTGTTCTGAAGACCAGTTTACATGTGACAATTGTTACATCCCAAAATATTGTTCAGATCAGTGTAAAAGGAAAGACATATCAAATCATGAGCGTTGGTGCATACCAAGAATGTACTCATTAAAAGATTTCACTCCAGTTAAAACATCCAAAAAAATCCTCGATGTCGGTCCATATGGTGAAGTCCAACTCGTTCAGCATGTAACCAGCAATAAACTATACGTAATGAAAACTGTTAAAAAACAACTCGCAGCTGATGTGATTCCATTAAAAATTCTATTCAGAGAAATTATGATCCATAAAACACTTATTCATCCAAACATAGTTCGACTTATTGACCATTTTGAAGATACTTCCAAACTTTACTTAATATTAGAGTTTGTAGAGAAAGGAAGTCTTTTTGACTTGATAAGGAGAAAGCTCAAACTATCTGAATCTGAAGCTTGTGAGATATTTATTCAAGCCTGTTCAGCTTTAAATTATATGCATGAAAATGATGTTATTCATAGGGATATAAAGCCTGAGAATTTATTGATATCAAAAGATGATGTTGTGAAGATCTGCGATTTTGGGTGGAGTGCTCAGAACTCAGAAAAAAGAGTGACCTTTTGTGGGACGTTAGATTATATGTCTCCAGAAATGCTTAATTCAGAAAGCCATAGCCCGAAAATGGATGTCTGGGCTTTGGGGGTTCTTTTATATGAAATGCTCCATGGGACACCTCCATTTAGAGGAAAAAACCCTAAAGAGCAATATCGGCTTATAGCATCAGGGAGTTTTAATATGGGATCTCATATCTCAAGACCAGCTGCTCAACTTATAAGGTCAATACTTCAACTTAGAGCTGATTCCCGTCCTTCTATAATAGATATACTAAAAACCCAATGGATTCAAGAATACTCAGAAAGCAAACTTCAAAGCAACTGGCGAGTTAGTAGTCCAAAACTTGGTGAAGGGATTATCAATTCTGTGATTGGTAAAGCTGCCACTATAAACTTTAGGGGTAACAGAGTTAATATGATTGAATGTGAAGTACTAAGGAAATGTGTTATTTATGATGATAGTAATAGGCTTATGCATACACCTCCTGATGAAGAATCTACACTTCCAAGATTTGACCCGAATAATGCTAATATTCAAGTTACACCTTTATATAAAAAATTAGGGATTGATTCAGGTAGGGCTACTCCTATAAACAATGGACCAAGTTCAGCTAGGAATTCAAGAAGAGGGTCTTTTGTTGGTGGAGCTATTTTATCACCACCACCTCCTGTACTTAAGATGTCTCAGAGTAAAGGTACATTAGAAAACTCACCACCTATTAGAGGACCTAGACCACCTAGAAGTCCTAAGTATGAGGAAGAAGTTAAGAGAAGTATGCCACTTCCTAGACCTAGGAGGAAAATTCAGAAGGATTTTGATGATATTCATTTGTCACCTGAAATCATACCATCTACACCACCTGCTTCTTCAAATAGACCTAAGAGTAGTTTCTTAGCTAAGTTCAGTCAGAAGAAAAACTAATAACTTTACGTAGATTAAGATGTTTAGAATTGGGGATTTGAGGGATTTATTTTTGTAGTTGATGGGATTAGATGGATGCTGTTACGAGTTTGTTAGTTGTATGTCTAAAATTTATGAATTTTTTCATTCACTGATTTCTAATTAAAACCCTTCACAGAAATAAAAATTGCAATATTTCATAACAACTCACTTTCATTCTTGTAATCCACATCAATCATCACTATCAAAATCAAAAAAGTTCAAAACAACACATTTTCATTCTCACCAAATCTAAAACTACATCATATCTAACCAACAAATCAATAAATTTCCATCAATAATACTCATCCATCACAACTCGTTCAACTATTTTCTCTCAATCTTCTCTATCTTAACTCATAATTCAATCTTTTAACCAAAACACATCCAACATTGGTCACAAATAAATATGGCAGCAGGTAAGCCTCGAGGTATCAGGGCCGGTCGCAAACTAAAGAAACGACGACGTGAACAAAGATGGGCTGATAAAGGCTACAAAAAAGCCCATCTCAGTTCCAAGTTCAAAAAACCATTCGCTGGAACATCCCATGCAAAAGGAATCGTTGTTGAAAAGTTAGGTATCGAATCTAAACAGCCAAACTCTGCTGTGAGAAAGTGTGTGAGAGTTCTCCTTAAGAAAAACGGGAAAAAAATCGCTGCTTTCGTGCCGAACGATGGCTGTTTGAACTTCATTGACGAAAATGATGAAGTACTTGTTGCAGGATTTGGACGTAGTGGTCATGCTGTGGGTGATATTCCGGGTGTCAGATTTAAAGTTGTTAAGGTCAAAGGAGTTTCCTTAAAGGCCCTTTATTTGCACAAGAAGGAGAAACCTAGATAAACATAGTTAAAACATTCTTAAGGGGATAAGGTTATGATAAAGATAGGAATATGGATAAAATATTAAGACAAGTCTATGCTGAATTTAGATTCCCTGTTGGGATAATGACAACTGTTGTTAAAAAGAATAATGGCATGCTTATTAAAGGTGATCTAAGAGGATGTACAATTTCTTCGTTTAGGGTGCTGGAAGATGATAAGTGTTTTTTTAGTTTTAATAAGACAAGGATTATGGCAAGTGCTTTAGATAAAGACTTTGCTTTCCATTATTTGATTAGCGAACAGATGGAATTGGCTAAAAAATTCTCTTTGAATGGGATGAGTTGTGAGGACCAATTTACTGATGTGAAATATGAGATGAGAAATGGTTTGCCAGTGCTAATGGATTATCATTCTTTAGTCATTGGGACAATTTGTGAAACTTTAGATGTTGGTGATTGTTTGGTATATATTGGCAAAGTAGAATTTGCAGAGTGCTTGAAAGATCAGCCGATACTTCATTATAAACACAGAAAATTCTCTTAATATAATATTAGGATTGCTAGTTGAAGCTTTTTAGGATGATAAAAATTTATAAGAATAGAAAAAGTATGATATTTGAGTCTTGAGATTATTTGGTTTAGGATTTTTAGGCTGGGAGTGTTTTGAGGGTTAGAAAGATTTGGCTTTGTTAGGAGGATATAATTTTAGTGGTTTTAAAGGTGCTTTTATTGTAAATTGTATTTATATGACTAAGTAATATATAAATATTTGTATAATAAAAAACAGTGAGTTTATAATGCTATAAAATACTTTTGTAATAATTTGCAGAATATTTAAGGAAAGCTAAAAATGTAATTTATTTTATTTTTGATGATTATAGTTGAAGTATAAAATAATGCCAAATATTTCAGGTTTGAAGTCTCAGAAAGTATGTATTTCTGAAACTTTACTTAATTAATAGTTTTGATAACTAAACCCTTTTGCACCTTTGAGATTTGCACCTTCTAGATTTGTTCCTTTTATGTTGGCAAGTAATAAATTGCATCCTTCCATGTTAGCCACAAGCAAATTAGCGTCCTGCAAATTTGCACTCTGAAGATCTGAGTTTCTCATATCCGCACCTCCAAGTTTGGCCCCAGTAAAATTCGCTTCAATACACACAGCTCTCTTCATATCATTCCCAGAAAAATTAGCTGATACCAAGCTTGCTTGTCTCAAAATCGAATCAGTAAAAATCGAGTTTTGAACAATACTATTATCAAAAATACATGAAGATAAGTTGGAATGTGTAAAATTTACTTCAAGAATATTTGTATGTGAAAAATCACAACCTTGTAAATTAGCATTAGAGAAGTCAAGAAATCTCAGTATAAGAAATGATAAATTTAAAAACGGAGCCTGGATTGGTCTAGATGAATTAATAAGAAGTAAGAGTTCTTTATATGAAATATTAGTCAATTCTGTCTTACGTTTGAGTTCTTGAAGTGCTGATATCATAGACTTGAGTTGATAAAATTCAGCCTCTTTTAAGAGTTCTGAGACTAAGCTAGTATTATCTTGAGATATAGTCAGTTCTTGATTTCTTAGAAAGTTAAGAATATATCTGAAAAGTTTACCATCTCTATCGATGAAATAATAACCTTTAGAATTACATGCTAATGTATGTCTTCCACTGAACATTGCTGCAAGCATACTATTTTGATCAAAACACAATGTTTGCCTAGTAGTTTCATATTTTACTCCTCCAACACTAAGATATAGTATTTCTGACATAATATAATAAAATCAGTTTTGTGCAAATAATATTCATCTAGAACTATGGTTTGAATTATCATTTTTTTAGAAGAAATATAGAATAATTTATTAGATTGTATTTTTAATGTTTATTTGATAAATGCTCATCTTTATTTTTATAAGCGTAGTGAATTAATTTATATAGTACATTAAGAAATGTTGATAAATATTTGCTAATACAAAATAAAGTTGAATTTATTTAACAAACATTCACATCTTATCCTAAACTTCATTAGAATGTAATCTACTCTTAGACAGTTGATTATCTCTAAACAAAGAAAAATTTCCCTTAAAAACAATAGGTAGAAATTCAGGAGACTTTGATTGAGTGCGTAAATGTTTTCTATCTTCATCAAATTTATAATAAGGATTTTCATATTTTCTTCTTAAACCTAAAGATGTATTGATTTGTCTTTTATTTTCTATATAGGCTTTTTCAGTTTTAAACTCAGTTGGTATTTCAAAATAATTCTTTTTTTTCTTAGTATTTTTATCTATTATTATAAGAGTATTTGGGTCTCTATTTGCTTTATTATAGGAGATATTATCATTTACTAGTTTATGATGTCTTTGGATTAAAGGAGTTAGGTTGCTTTGAAGCTTTCGTTTTTTAGGTTTTGGGAATTTTGGAGTATATGATGTTGATGTTTTTTTTATGGTCATTTTTTTAAAAGTTGATACAATTGAAGGCTTAGAATCACAGAATTCTATTTTTTGTATGAGGATTTTGATTTTTTTAGTTATTTTTAAGGTAAGTTTGTGTGATTCTCCAAGCTTTGATAGTGAGATGTTCTGAGCTTTTTTATAGTAAAATAGAGCTTTTTTGTAATCGCTTATACTTTCTAATTCCATACCAGCATTTTTGTAAGCCATAATTAGAGTGAAAATATAATTCTCAGATTCTTTTTCTATATGCTTAAGACATTTCAAAGCTTGCAAAGCATGATTCAGTGCTTTATCATGATCCACCATAATGCTATACACTGAGCATAAATTCAAATGCTTTCCAGCTTGATTTATAAAATCAGGTTTGTCTCCTGATTCCTGCGTTAAAGATTTTTGGAAATATTTCAATGCTCGAGTATTATCTCCAGATCTTTTGCAAAAGCAGCCAAAGTTGTTGTATGTAAGTCCTAATAATTTTGGTAAGTTTAAGATAGGCTTACATTTTAGAATATATTGAGCTTGGCTTAGGATATTGTATGCTGTAGAAATTTTTCCGTTTTTAAGAGCGATCATTGCTTGTCTATTATAGCTTATAACATGTTCATCATAATTTATCATTTACTTGAGTTAACAATTGCTATTTAGGAATATGAACAATTTGTATATTTTATAAATAGAGAGTCTAGACTTATATATATATATTTTTTATCCTATCAAATTATCAATAATTCAATCAAAAACTATGACATGAAAACCTGTAACCTTCTACCACAGGTTCAATATATTGGCCTACTCACAGGACTTAAACATTTTCAACAGCCTACCAAAAATTCTCAAAAATCAAATAAGCATAAACACTATAAGACAAGAAGCTATTTACAATATCATGGTATTATAATTTTTAAAAAAAGTCTATCAAAAACATATCAGTATCTTCAGCTTTGAAACTTGTTTATCCAAATCTTCTAATCTTTAGTTTAAAATAGTTGATTTTGTTTAAAAATGTTGAAATTTTTGCCTTTAAGCTTTCTATGCCTCTTACTTGTCTCCCCAACTATTGCTATGTGGATTAAAAGCATTTATGCGATAGTTACAATAGATGCTATTTATCAAAAAATTGTACTGGGATTTTATGGATTGAAAAATATTTTAGGCACTTGTTTAGTATTTCCATTGGTCTTATACTTTACAAAGCTTCGTATAAAGAAAATATGTGTGTTTAAATGTATTTGTGGAGGCTAATGAAATAAAGAAAAAAACATTTGAAGTTGGAGTTAATATTTGTGAAAATGGGATTTTGGTGATGAGTGCATTAAAAGAAATATTTATGGTTAGAAAAAGATCTTAGAGAATACTCAGAGATATTAAAGCTCATGATCACTTATCAATTATTTTATTTGTAAGTGAAGATAAATTAGAGATTTATATGAAAGTTTTATTTTTGGACATAGGTGTTAAGTAAGTTAGAATACATATGGGAATTTTGATAGTAGATATTAAGGATAACTTTAGAGATAAGAGGATATGATGAGTTAATGATTTATTGTTTTGCATAGAGTTTTTGAATATGGAAGTTGGGTTATTTTAATAGTGATTGTTTTTGGTAAACTCAAGTTTAATTTGATGTTTTAATTAGGAAATTTAGTCTTGTTGCATATAATTTTATATCTCTGGCTTTAGTTTTTGAGTATGAGAACTATATAAATATTAAGTTTAAGATTTTCTTGATAATTTTTACATATAAAAGTTATTATTAAAATCATGATTATTAGTTACATCAAAATTTTAACACAAATTATATACTTGCTTATTTTTTTAAGAATATAAAACTAAGTATTTTAACAAAAACTCAGTTCTTCTACCTTAATATAGCAACAATAAAAAACTTTGCATATATTTTACTTATACAAAAACTTAATTTAAAAGCTATTATAAACTCTCTACTTATAAAACCACTAAAAATATTTCTTTACAACTAAAAAGCAACTTCTATATTAATCACACTTATAATATATATGCAGATATAATAAAAAGAGCGGGAATGATAAAAAAAGGCTACTGGGACATTGACGACATTTTAGCAGATGAAGAGCCAATAATGGTCCAAGTAATCAATACTATCAAAGGTGCAGGGTTTCTCAATCCACAAAGCGGAGAACTAGACTTAAATGAACACACTCGTTTCACTATCCCTCTCTGGCTAGCGGAAAACATGGCTACTCGTGAACTTGCCAAAATAGAAGTCCCGAAAATTTTCGGTGAAAGCTATCTAAATATTCTTGAAGCTGATCCTCGAATAATATCATTA
>MPUH01001283.1:0-19370 GCA_001970955.1 Stentor coeruleus | reverse complement strand
TTTAGAGTAATAAAAATTTGTAAATTCTATAAAGAAAATATTTTACCTTTTTCAAATTATGGCGGCTATAACAGGCAACTTTACTCTATCTATAGGAATGCTTTTTCTCCAAATTTTTTCTACTTCTCCATGCTGTCCAAACAACCTTTTGATGTTTTTTTTCTTACATTCTAAAGGAGCATTGCCAACAAACACAAACCTCTAATTTTCTCCTGATTTTATTTCCTGTTTTTCATTTTGATTTTCAGAATCTCAACAACTACTGATTATTTTGCTTAAAAAAAGATCCCTGAAAAAAAAAAATCACTTTTTATATTTTGAAGTTAAAAGTTTAGTCAGGGACTTACTTTAAATTTTCTACTATGAAAACAATATCATTAAGATATAGAATTTTATATAAGAAAATAAGAAGTTTTTGATGAAAATACTAAGCTTTTAAAGGTCTAAGTATGTGTTGATTATAAGAAATAGTTAATTTTAGACTGACTCAAGATAGGGTGTTAATTAAAGAAATTATTTTGTTAATTTAAAATTATCTATTATTTGTGGTTCATTTGATTATTCATTAAAGATTAACAATTATTATTTTACTAGAGATCATAATCATTTTATAGCCTTGTTGTATAGTATTATTGAATTATTTGACTTAAGCTATCTTTGAAGGAAATATTTCTAAAACTATCTCAAAGGCTTAAGATAATAAATAGGATATAATATGGCCTCAAATGAAGTGATGGTTGCTCAGCACCAAGGGATTGGGCAGAAAATCACTCAAGTGGCTATTTTGCTTGAAACCCAAAGAGAGGCAACGATTACTGCTATCAATCTCGCAATTCCTTCGGCAATAAACCTGGTAGAAATGGTCAAGCATAGAGTTAAAGGTTTATATCAAATAAACACTTTTGAAAGAGTAGCTGATAGTAAAAAGACCAGACTTATAATCAAACTAAGTTTCAATCCTTTAGACCCTACTAATAAAGGTTATCAGGCTCCAATCCCAGAAGACCAAGTAAATGAGAAGTCTTTAGAAGAATTGAAAAAGCCTCTTTATCCTCCAAGAACTCAAGGTGAAGATAGAGTAGAAGTTGGGAATTCAGACAGACCACGTCGGTGGGGTGGAAGAAGGTATTATGGAAATGAGCCTAGAACTAAAGGTGAAGAAACAGAAAATCAAGATGAAAATTCTAGAGGTAGAAATATGAGAACTCGTAGAGGATATCGAACAAGAAGAGGTGGTTATAGAGATTATCAAAGACTTGATCGGGGAACTTATAGAGGACAAGGATCTGAAAGAGGAAATTATAGAGGACAAGGATATGAAAGAGGAAATTATAGAGGACAAGGATATGAAAAAGAAATTCATAGAGGACAAGGGTTTAATAGAGGAACATATAGAGGACATAGATTTGAAAGAGGAACATTTAGAGGACAAGAATATGATAGGGGAACATATGGAGAACAAAGATTTAGAGGAAGAAGACCACGGGGCAATTATAGAAAATTTGATGAAGAAAAAGCTCCCGATGTTATTCGCGACAGTAGCTATCCAGCTGATTCATAAAATTATGCTATTGTCTTAGGATTACTAGTAAAAACTTGGAAAAAATAAGTTTTCGAATAAATATATGTTTTAATATATGATACTTATGTTGGTATTAGTTAGGAATTTTTAGTTGGCTATTGTCTAACCCTTGCTAATTTTTTCTTTTATAGTATATTTTTGTAATGAAATTTTTTATGTCGATCTTGATTGTTTCTTATTTATCATACTTTCCTCTAAGTGTTTTTTCAAAAAAATACTCATAAGATATAAAAAAATGGTATTAGCAGATATATCTGAGCAATATAAAAACGTTTGTTTAAAAGTTAATGAGTATTAGAAACAAATATAGTTAAATTATTTAGTATGATCGGCCAATATTTTCAATAAAGATAATTATATCGTAATTTCATCCAGCATAAACTCAATTTTTTGGTTAAATATTATCTAAGTCCATACATTTGTAATCCATCCTACAGAAAACCTCCAAGAAATCTTTAAATTTTTTATCATAATCTCCACAATATAAATATTTTTCCAATCTCATCTAGAAATAAATCTTCAAAACTTTAAGCCATTTAGATCTTTTTCATAACTAGTTTCTAAATGTGTTATTTATAAATCATATATGCTATTTATGTTTTTTAAGATTTACAAATACTAGAAAAGTTATTTATATTCTAAGAAATTAAGAGATTCGATTTGATTAAGTCATTGATAAAATAAGATTCAAGATAAGATTTAATCAAACTCCATTTGTAATCACAAGATTCATTATGTCCAGAACTAGCACAGCATCTAATTCTAAACTTCTTGCAAGCATTTTTACAAGAAAAACTATAAAAGCTAAGGTTGACTATCGGGACAAAGGCTTGTTGCGTGGTTGAACTAGAAAAAATTTCTCTCGCCAAATTTTCATACTTCTGACAATATAAATTCTTAGGATTTGTTGTATTTTTTTTTAACTCCAGAGTACATTTTTCTATAATTTTACTAACTTCTTCAGGGTTTTCTTTATAAATCCACGCAATTTGTTTCCATATTTCAAACTCTTGTTCTATTCTAACATCAACACAAATCAATCCTCTTTGGGGAATTTTCCTATTTTTAAAGCTCTTTAAAAATCTATACAGACCAGTTAATATTGTCTTATAGAAACTCTCTGAATTAGCTTTTTGCTTATGGTTTTTTAAACAAAATGCTTGGAGGATTTTTTTTAAAGACTTTTCGATTTGAATATTTCTTGTAAAAATACTTTGGTTTAATGGGGAAATAGGTAAGATTATTTGGCTTGGGATATTTGTAATCACATTTGACATAATAATTATAAGTAAATACTATTTTTTTGAGAAATTATGGGAAAAAATGGTTAAGTGCCTTACTCGCGCCCAAAGCCCCCCCTTTATTAGAACAACTTACTATGAATCAGTTGCATTATTGGAAAAATCCTTATTTGAAGCAATACATGATGATAACAATAAAATATCTAGACAAGTGAATAGGCTAACAAAATCGTAACTTATTTTTTGATTTAAAAATTATTTATAATTTCTTATCTTATCACGATTTTCTATAAATTTTAAATTGAACTTATGCATTATTCACATTTAAAATCTTTGGTTCTAAGCTGACTATAATTATAACCATTAAACTGAATGACAATTTATTCACAAATCATAGCCTAATTATTTTATTATAACAACTACAGTATCACATTCTTGATTTTAATAAACATTATAAAATAGAAATTATTAAATGTAATATTAAAATCTATTATCTATAATATTTAAATCTATTATCTATACTAATAAAACTAATTAAACTCATCAATTTCTTCTGTAGATTGCATTAGTATTTCTGGAGCTAATTCATTTATATTATGGTCAGGAAATACTTCAACTCCAAGATCTTTTAAATACGATTCTTTCATGTATTTCTCTAAATCCCACCATTTTTTCACACAAGCACTATCATGAGCTAAATTTTTGCAGCAATTGAACCTGAACCTTTCTGCAAGGCTTTCTGGATTTATATCAGTGAAAAATATCATCAAAATCAGGTTAAAAATACTTTGTGCAACGGAATTTTCAAAAAAACTTTTACAAAAATTGTTATTAAAAGATCTTACTGCAAGTGGTCTAGTAATATTTTTGTTTTGATTTTGGTTTCCTGCTAAAATATCAGGTACTTTCGAGATTTCTTGAATTGTTTCCTTTTGAGACCTATACAGTTTTAATCCTTTCTCCCAAAATGTGCAATGCGAATTGTTGTCCCGATCAATTTTGATGGATGTTTTTTTTGGAATTTCCCCTTCAACTAATCTGCGACAAAATCTCCCGATGCATCTTATAATGAATGCATTGAAAAACTCTCGCTTAGGGATCATGTCATCTCCCCTGCAAAAGCTCTCTAAGATCAAGTTGAATGGCAGCTTCGAGCCATGCTGAGGATTACTCTCTAACTTTTTGCAAGCTGTCCTGGATTTCTTTTTATTTTTGCTTGAGTGGCTTCTTACTTGGTGTTTTGATTGCCCTTTCTTTTGTTTAGCATTCTGAGATCCCTTTCCACGAGATTTCGATATAGCTTTAACCATTATTATTAAAATTTTAACCATTGTTATATTAAAAAATGCATATTATTTTATATAACGCTAGATATCTATAAATATTTTATTCTTAGTCATAAAACTTATAGTATAAAAATATAAATATCTTTGAATAAACGAAAGCTATGAACAAAAAAATAAATTTTTTTTTTTTTACTCAGCAGTGTTTGACAAGTATTTTTGGTCTTTAATGAACTAGAATAATATTGTTTAAATGCAAAAATACCTATTTTGAACTTAAAGTTCATAATAAAAACAATATTTAACATTTTTTTTTAAGTCATGATGCCAATTATTTTTTCATAGCATAAAGATTTTGACCACAATGCAGTTTTGTTATACTTATAGGAAGCTGTCAGCATTTTTTTCTTTCAGAAAGTATTTCTATTGTAATCTTTGCTTTTGATATTGAGGATTATCTATGCACTTTTATAAAAATTATTTTCTGAAATTTTTAGAAATGTTATTGTATCAAGCAAAAACTCCTTTATTATAAGTTAATAAACCTTACTTTCCTAGTGTCTTTTATGTTTAATATTTTCATAGCTTTAATTTATTTCCATATTGAACCCAATAATATCAGTCCCAAAAAACCCTATATTTTTAAGCATTTTTATGGACTAAACTTGAAGACTTAGCCATTTTACAACTAAATTCAGCATCTTGGGAATCTGGAATTTTAAATCTATAAGTCTATTAAACCTTGTATTTTTGAATGCAATTCAAATATTTTATTTGTTTTAAAATTTTCATGCTTTCATTTTTCCTTTGTTCCTTTTTTCATCCCGAATTTCGTATATTCAGTTCTCTAAGCTCTGCAGAATTTTTATACTTTAAGACCTTCTTAGATTTTGATTTCTAAAAACCTTAGCTTTACATTGAAAAAGTTGCTGTGTCTGGGTTAGGATTTTTAAGTCAAAAAATGCCTAGTTTTATTTGAGATTGAGATGAGCTGCTTGATTTATTATTATCATAGCTATATATTATTTTTTCTTTTTGAAATGTAAAGACTTTCGATAAATCTATATATTTTTTTCTTTTAGATATTCCTGCAGTTTTTTTTTATTTCACAGGATAAATTAATATAAAAATGGAGATTGTAGAAAATTAATATCTTGTTGAAATTTTAGATTTTTAGCAAGTCACTTCGAATATACTTTTGAAGACTATAAAATTTCATTGTGTGAAGTTTAGTTAGAAATAGTTTTTTTATAAAAATTAAAATTAAAAGCCATATTGATACAATTAGTATAGTTATTAATTATGATTTTTGAAGAATGTATTGTGAGTTTAAAGATAAAATATATTTATGTTATAGTGAATTTTGTGTTTTATATACTTTTTGGGTAACTTTTTATGAGATTTTAATTGCATTTTTTCATTTTGACCTAATATGGCTTTATTTTAAAGTCTAAATCAAATGGAATATTATCGATGTTCATAAATTCTATAAGATACTTTATGGTTGCATCTTATAAATAATTAAACCAGTTATTTAATAAACTTTAATATTTTTTTATGATAATTACAAAGTAAACTTTTATAAATCATATAAGCCTATAATATTATCTTTTACAACTATAAACTACTAATATTATAATCTCACCTAATATCAAAATTTTAATGATTATCTTAAAAGAATACTCTATTCCAAATAATTACACATATAAAATGATAATAAATACTAAAATTTACCTAATATTAACTAATAAGCCCAATTAGTATTCTCTGTTTTTTTTTTACACTTCTCAAGTATCAGTATTTTCTACCATTACAAAATATTTTGTTTGCAAACCTTCTTATATTTTATTCCTGAAAAATCTTAATTCATAAAAAGTACTAAGATTTATAAGTTAAAAATGCTAGTCTTTCAAAAATTAAGACAATCTACTTAGTTTACTATTATCATAACATATAGTTATTTACAAAAGTTTCTATATTAAAGAAAATTATATTCAAATAGTAAAAAATCTGTAAATAAAAATACAATCTAAAGTGTTTTATAACTTATTTTAAACGATTTAATTTCTTTTAATCTATTTTATTATACTCATCAAGCATCACTTCTAATTCATATAATATTTATCGATACATTTTCTTTCATAATTATAAATTACAATTATTTATAATTTTACCTTATCACTTAATTATCATTTTCAAGTAATTTCATTATCTCCAGGATCAATAACAGATTTAAAACTTTTAAAATTTTAAGTTTAAACTAATATTAACTAAAGACTAACTATTAATTTCAGAATCTTCAAAAATTGCTGAGGGTAATCTCTTAATATTCAAATCGTTCAAGAAATGCTTTTTAAAATACTTATAAAGATTTTTCCACTTTATTTTACAGCCATCAGTGTGAAATGAATTTTTCCCTTGAGCACAACACCTAAACCTGAATCTTGAGCAACAACGATCACAATTAAAACCAGTGTATATTAGTTGAATCAATTTAAAAAAAGCGTCTTGCATATAAGAATTACTAAAAAACTCTTGGCAGCAAGAATTAGTATAGCATTTGTTACCTTTCGCCTTACTTTTAGTATTTTTCGCGCCATCCACAATTGATACATTTTTTGTGCTGGCCATTTTTTCAATCATTTCTGGATTTTGCAAGTAAATTTTTTTTAAGTAATTCAAGATTTTACCTTCTTCTTCGGATTTATTGTCAATAGCAACGATACAAGAATTGCTTGGGGTAATTCCACTGCTTATATTTCTAAATCCTTTTTTTAGCCCCCTTATCATAGAGGTTATAACATACTCTTTTTTCGGAATTTTATCACTGTCCTGGCAGCAAAATTCCTCTAATACTTTTGTAATGCGTATTTTCTTCCTTCCTCTGGGCTTATTTTGAGGCATTTCAGTTGTGGTATCAAAGGTGTTCCTATCCGATTGGCCATCGATTGAGATGTTGACATTATCTCCCTTCAAACTTTTGGATTCTTCATTGTCATCCAGGCTAAGAAACTCATCAATGTCAGAGACTTTTCCATCACTAGGATCCATTATTATTATTATAGCTTCTGTAAAAACATAAAGTATTATAGCTTTTATTCAATTTAGTTAGGGTTTGTCAATAAAATCTAAGATTTTCTATTGTGATTTAATATATAAGTGAGAAATTTCGACTTAAATATACTAGCCTTACATATTCCCTTAGTATCTTTGAAATCGTCGGCATTCCTTGGAAAAATTTTTCTGAACCTTGCAAGATTGGTTTATAATAAATGTTAAAAATAGTTTATAAAATAAAAGTAGGCAGTTAGAAAATATTACAAACTTAAATACCTTAGTGAAAATAGTGTAAATATAACGAAAGAGGAATATTTTAATAGTGATTCATGAAAGTTTAAATGTTATCATTTTTTGAAAAGAGCTGAGGTTTAAGATATTTAGGGTCTGCTTTGTTTGATATCAAATTTTTTTAGATGCTACAACTGAAATGCTTGTAAAATAAGTAGGTAGATGATAGAAAATCTTGTTTACTACTCCATTTTTCTGTATATATATATTTTGATTTTTTATAGAATTAACCGTTTTAAGTAATTCTAAAACTAAACTTAAAATAAGACAGAGTACAAAGTTTAGCTTAATATCATAATTTTATTATTATATATAAAATTAATAGATTTATAGAATCTATAGGTAAATGAGATGTGCTGGAATTTGATATGACTATTGATTCAAGATTAGGCTATATTGAAAGGAAAAATTAATTGTTTAATTAACTCGATGCTGGAAAAATTGTAAAAAGTTTGAATTGAAAGTAAAAACAAGAAAGTATTATAATTTCAGCTTTGCTTTGAAATAAATTATAAATTATATTCAATTGAATTTGAAAGATTCTAAGTTGAAGTTCTTTAAATTAAACATTATTTTTAAACTAAAGCAAAGTAGGAAATATATTAAAAGTCAGAAAGTTTATTATTAGATAAAATTAGCTAGTTCTTTGAATATTAAGAAAAAATAGACTAATTAATTGTTAAATTTATAAACTTTCAAGTTAAAACTAAGGATATGACCTTTGTATAAGTTTATCATTAGCAAAATAGGATTATTTTATCATATTTCATTATATATCACTCTAAAGTAACATTTATATCTCTTTAGAAAAAATGCTATTACACAATTATATAAATATGATACTAAGTCAACAACCTAATTTCTTATGTTATTTTCACACTTTTGACATCAAAATATTCAGCATATTTTAAATATATATCATGAATTTGAAATAAAATATTCTAATCAAAAAGTAAAAATCCCATACAAGAAAATCATATAAACACACTTAACTCATAATAATAAATTTCTTTATCAAAAAAACATAATCATTCAAACTACTAAGGTCATAAAATATAATTATCATCTGATTTTTCTAAATTCATAAAATTCTATCATATAACTTGAAATAAAATAATACACAAAAGTATTTAGAACATATCAGATTTAATATAAATGAACTTTAAGCCTGTTAACCTGCCTACGTCAGACTTGGCATATTCTAACAAAGTATTTGTTTCTAACAATGACTATGCCACACTTGCTGCTCAATATAAAAAATCTCCAGTTTATCTTGAGTTCAACAATTATGTGTTCACAGTATGTCCACATGATGCAGTAAAAGAAGGCTTGGCTTTAAGCAAATTCCAAAGAGAGCTTATGCGAATATCCCTAACAGATACTGTTTACGCAAAATTCTTCACAATTCCAGATGAGTTTTACCTAGGCAGCATTTCTATCCAGGCTGAAAATTTATCAAAGAAAAAAAAACTTGAAGTCACAGAAGAAGAGCTAGAAAACAAAATCCGAGAAAATTTCGAAGGTTTTGTCTTAAACATAGGCCAGACACTACTTATGGAATTCCAAGCAGTACCGATCCAGTTGAAAATCATCAAGCAAACCCTTATCGACCTACGTCAACCAGATACAAAAGAAGAATCAAAGTCCTGCACAAAAGGTTTCCTTCACACCCAAACTTCATTCATAATCGAAAGTACTTCAGAAACCACATTGAAGAACTTGGCACAGTCCAAACTCCGAGCCATAAACATTTTCGACGAATCCAGATTTAATTTCGAAGAACTCGGTATAGGTGGTTTAGACAGAGAATTCGCTCTTATTTTCCGTAGAGCTTTTGCTTCAAGGCTTTTCCCACCTCAAGTTGTTAAAAAGCTTGGAATTCAACATGTACGTGGAATGCTTCTTTATGGTCCTCCAGGTACAGGAAAAACATTAATAGCAAGACAAATAGCAAAATGTCTTAAAGCTCGTGAACCAAAAATCGTCAATGGCCCTGAAGTATTTGATAAGTACGTAGGACAAACAGAACAAAACATTAGAGATTTGTTTAAAGAAGCTGAACAAGAGCAAGAAAAAATGGGTGATAAAAGCAAATTACATATTATTGTCTTAGATGAAATTGATGCTATTTGTAGACCTAGAGGAACAGTTTCAGGAGGTACTAATGTTCATGATACAGCTGTCAATCAATTATTATCAAAAATCGATGGGGTAAATTCTTTAAACAATATTTTACTTATTGGTATGACAAATAGAAAAGATATGATTGATGAAGCAATTTTAAGACCAGGAAGGTTAGAAATGCATGTGGAAATATCCTTACCTGATGAAGCTGGACGTGTTCAAATATTAAATATTCATACTAAGACTATGAGAGAAAATAATATTTTAAATCGTGATGTTGATATACCATTGCTAGCGAAACTTACAAAAAATTATTCAGGGGCAGAAATCGCAGGTTTAGTTAAAGCTACTGCTAGTCATGTGTTTAATAGGGAGATCGATTTTGATAATTTGGGTAAAGAACTTAATATTGAAAATTTGAAGGTTAGTCAAAGTGATTTTATGGCAGCTTTGAAGGATATTAAACCTCAGTTTGGTGTTGATGAAGAGGATATTACGAGGTATATAAGAGGAGGGATTATTGATTATGGAGAAACTTTTAGGCATTTATATAAAACTTTGCAGATGTTGATCAATCAGGTTAAAAATAGTGACCAAACTCCATTACTTAGTGTATTATTAGAAGGTCCTTCAGGTACTGGTAAAACAGCTATTGCAGCTAAAATTGCTTTAGAAAGCGGCTTTTCATATGTAAAAGTTGTTTCACCAGAAAACTATGTAGGATATACTGAATCAGGTAAAGTTAATGCAATTGCCAAGATTTTTGATGATGCTTATAAAAGCCCACTAAGTCTTATCGTCCTTGATAATATTGAACGTCTAATCGAATATGTTAACAGTGGTCCAAGATTTTCAAATAGTATACTTCAAGCTATACTTATCTTAACAAAAAAAATTCCTCCCAAGACTGAACGTAGGATTATGATAATAGGGACAACTAGTATGGCCTCATTTTTAGAAGATCTTGATTTAGTCCGTTCTTTTAATGTTGTATTAGAAGTTAAAAAACTCCAAGAACCAAGAGAACTATCAAATGTCCTTAAACATTATAAAGTACCTAGGGAAGAAAGTGATAAAGTTAGAAGCTCAGGTATTCAAGTTTCTATTAAAACTTTGCTTCTTGCAATAGAAATGACTATACAAGGTGGAGTTGCATTTTCATCAGAAAAGTTCTTAGACTGCATGAATTCTATCTTACTTTAGTTAATCATTAGTTTTTTTCTTAATTCCAGCATATCCTATTATTTTTCATTTTAATACATCCAATCAAATCCAACTTCCTCACTAAAAAGATGATTTTCTTATAAGCCTATAAATGGTAGCTCCTCTCCATCAGCTCAAGAAACTCAAAAAACACAAAAAAACCTTCACCAGGTTTCAAAGTGATCAATTCAAAAGAGTTAAACCAAGTTGGAGACAACCACATGGTATTGATAGTAGGATAAGAAGGAAATTCCGTGGGAACAAACCTCTTCCAGGAATTGGATACGGCACAGCTCGTGCAACACGTTTTCTACTTCCTAATGGATTTCGTAAGTTCCTTGTAACCAATGATAAAGATCTTGAAGTTTTGTTGATGCATAACCGTGTTTATTGTGCTGAACTTGCCCATAATCTCAGTGCTAGAAGCAGAAAAAGACTTGTTGAAAGAGCTGCGCAATTAGGAGTTAGAGTTACTAATGCTAATGCTCGTGTTAGGACTGAGGAAAAGAAGTAATAGTTAAGAAAATTAGGAGTTCATTTTTGGATTTTTAGGATATTTTGATGTATAGGGTGTTTTTTTTTATGTTTTTTGTAATGGTTTTAGAGGTTGAAGAGTTTTTTATGGAAAATGAAGAAGATGTTTTTGAGAGTTTAAGAAAATATTGGGATTTTAGTTGAGGAATTAATTGAAGTTTGTATTAATATCAAAGTTTTTGACTTAAAATTATTTTTATACATCTGCACTTATATAGTTTTTAGATAAACAATACCCTCAAAGAATTTATGAATGTTTTGATAATTAAAAAAATATTTATTAGATACTATAAACTATTCTATAAGCCAAACTCATAAAAAAAAAATATTTACGCATATAAAAAAACTCTTTACATACCTATTAACCACTTTTACCTGATTTCGGAGAGGTTATACCATCACCCGAAAGAAACTCGCTTATATAATCTTCATAAAAACTTTTTAAATGGAAAGTTTTGTCATTCAATTCTCTAACATCATTAACTTGTGATGCTGCTTTAAGATAGTCAATCAAATTATAGAGTTCACGATCATAAAAGTCGTCATGCCATGATATGATTGGTATTCCATTTTCAATTTGATAACCAAAAGAATACGCTGCATTGTCAACTATTATTATATCCTTAAGATTTCTGTTACTAAAAATTCTTAAGTCTTTAATAAACACTCCACTTGTTGAAATACAGGAGTCCCTGAAAAATCTTTGATGGATAAGTTCTTTTTTAGGGTCAAGAAAATCTAGAACAACATTAGCATAGCAAGGGTGTGAAGCAGTAAACACAAAAACTTCAAAATACTTATTTGCTTCCCTCAAACACTCTAAAGCAAAAGGTCTAACATTAATCCCAGCTTTTACAACTTCACCAGTAGGAAATACTATAGGAAGCATGACCATAGGTTCAATCCCAGATCCTTCTTCACAACAATGAACTAAAGTTTCATCTAAATCCAAAACTAAAGTTTTCCTATTCTCATACCCTTTTCTCCAAGGAACATTAACTCTTTTCTCTTTCAACTGTTCAATATCCACAAGAGGAAGTCCTCTAACAAATTTCAAAGCTTGAAAAGTTTGAAACAAATGCTCTTTATAAAGTAATTCACTTTTAGCTTTAATTTCTTCATCATTCAATATAGGATATCCTCTACTAGCAATTTTTACTGATGTTACTAATGAAGATAAACTAGGACTAGAACCAGTTTCAGGTCTAATTGTTGACTTTTCTGAACTTGTTGTACTTGGCCGTTTGTTTGATTTTTCAGATGAGTTTCTATGTGTTGGTGTATTTGAATGCTTTGAAACTGGTGTATGATTTTTACTTCTATTCCTAGTTGACCCTGAGAGTACTGGTTTTGGTATTGTTTTTTTAACTGAGGTTTTAGGTGTTGATGGAAATTTAAACAGATTTTTTGCTGAGACTGGTGTTGAGAGTTCTGGGGTTGGTCTTTTTGTTATTCTTGATGAAGATGGGGTAAGGGGCTTAGGCATTGATATTGGCTTTTGGTTTTCTGATGATCCTTTGGAGTAGGTTGGAGAATTTTTATTGAATTTTTGAGTTGATAATGGCTGATTGTCGTCTGGAACTTCAATTGTGAGTTTGTTTGATTTGGCTAATATGTTTCCTTTTAGTGGATATTGCGATTTTTGCTGTTTTGAGGTACGCATATTTATATAAGTGGAAATTTAAAAATAGGGTTTTTAAATCCCTAACGATGTTATGAGATATGGATAAGGTGATGATGGAAAATGGGTGAGATGATAGATTTTTGTGTTGAATGATATAAGATTAAAGGGGAAATCTTAGGTGAGGTGGTGGGGCATTTTTTAGAGGTTAGAGAGAATTTTATTTCAAATTTCAATAAATTACCAAAAGTATCAAATCAATAAAATTTAATAGTTTTTCATGTGGTCTTCACTAAAATTTCACCATAATACAAAATGGAAATCAATACCTCTTAATATATATAGAAAATGCTATGCTCATAAACCTTAACTAAACTGATAAATTTAGTTTTCTATGCATGAATCACTAGCGCATTTACTTTTCATTATTAATAAATATATTTATCATAAAAAATAAATCTTCAATACTTCCGCAGCATTAAATCCTAATAAAAATATCTTAATCTTCATGCTATTTAACCATCTTAAATATAACCTTAAAATTATAACCCCAACTTTCCACTAAAAATTCCTAAATTCTATGCAAATAGTCCATCTTCCATCTTATAAAATCCTATTTTCAAACCCAAATTTGCATCTTCTCAAAAATATGTTTCCTTATAAATTTCCATAACCCATATTCCAAAATCAAACATTCAGTATACTCTAATAATTATAATGGCAACTCAATCCATCCTAAATCCTCAGAAACCCTTCCGTCAACTTCAATAACAGAATCAACCAAACATGCAAACAAAAAAATTTCAACATAAAAGTCTCATCAATAAACTCTTTAATAAATACCTCATCTTGAATATTTTAAGGTTAATTGGCTTTACAGGTACACTTTGGGATAGTTAAAAACTAGGTAAGCATGTCCAAGAACAAGATTATGAAAGAGAATATTTAGTTTCAAGTTCTATAGTCTCAAAATATAATATTTTTAAGCAGACATAAAGTTCATGGAAGAAAAGATAAGTATTTAAGAGTTTGGGCTATAAATGATTGAAGATTTTTTTATTACTTTTTATAATATTTTTCCTTTATGCTTATGTTAGGAGATGATTATATAAAGAAATTTGCTTTTTAAAAGGTGAAGTACATACTCGATTTTGTTTGTCTAAGCCAAAATCTCAAGCTCGAAAGTTCAAAAGCTTTGGCATTAAAAATTATAGCTTATTAGCGTGACTATTATGAGCTATGAGATAAAAAAAGTCAGCACGTTCAGGATTAAAAATTTAATGCTTAGATTATACTTATATATCAAATTTTAAGCGACTTTAGTTAAAATTGTAAAATTATGATAAAAGCATTTGGTTGCTGAAAAAAAATGCTCAAGTTAGAAAACTTTGATGAAAAACCATTAAAAATTTTAAGGGATTGAATTACTGGGATAAAAATGCATTATTAAGTTTAAAGCACACACAGCTTATACATATTAAAAATAAAATAACATAAATAATAATTTATTTGACGTCTGTATAATTTCTTATTTGCCCTTTATTACAAAATTCTTGCACTTCATTTTCTTATTAAAATTTCCCATAAATTTATTGCATTTAGTAATAGTGCTAACAGAATTCCATCTATAACCCCTGCAAACTTACTATTAGGTATATATATTAATTCTGATTATGTGAAAGCTTAAGGTAAATTCAATTTACAAATTTTGTCAAAATTTCTTTTTCTTCAACCTTCTTTATTCTCTTATAATTAGCCTTTTCCCGATTATTATAAGTTTTCTAATATATTCTTCTATTATTTTCTCTATCTAGCTCTATGCAGCCCTAACAAAAGCTATCAAATTATTCTTATAAAAATTGTTAGTCAGAATGTAAGCATAAAAATTTGGAAAATATTCAGAACCTTCTTTTACTATAATCAAGGCTTTTTTTCAAAGATAATTAATTGTATATGAATAAACTTCTTTCAAAAAACAATTAATTTTGTATATGTTCTATATAAATTGAAAAATGGGAGGATCGACTGGAAAAGTTGCTGATATCGCGAATTTTACAAAAAAAAAGCTGATAATTGTGTTGAAAGCTGAAGAAAGTGATATTTCTAACATAAAGCTTATATTTTCACCTTCTGCAGATATATTTAAGCCTGTAAAACTTTCGAATTTTCTTAAAATTGATGAGACTATAAGAGTTTTCAAATTGTCTATACTTAGAGAGCTATTTGATTTCCCACTGATTTACAAGATCTCTATAGTTTCAACCATAACAAATTCAGAAATTTTTTGCACTCAAGAAAATAAAATAGGTGAGGATGAAAATTTTACTCTAATATTAGACTTTGCAAAACAATTAAGATTAATAACCCAAATAAATATTCAGCCTATAGAAAATCATCAAATGCTACTTAAAGTTATTATTTCATTGATATTAGAAAAAAATTTAAGCTTGCAAATAATAATCGATTTTTTCAAAGTCTTTGATGAAAATTTTCCTCAGAAATTAGAATATAATAAAGATAGTAGAGAAATTTTTTGTGAGCTTTTAAATCTGAAAATGGATGAACCGCAGTTGCTTACGTTAATTTTATTTGTAGCTAAGCATAATGCATTTAGCTTTGCAAAAAGTGCAGAAATTTCTGAGCCGAAAAAATTATTAAAAACTCTCTTGAGCAACTTAAATAAAATTCAAACTATTCAAGATCTTGATAGCACTGAATATACTTTTTTTATCGCATTCACTTTATATCACTGTTTGAAAATAAGCAGTTCAGATAATGATCTAGAAAGTTTACTCTTGATAGAGAATTTAAATGTAAAAATCAACTGCTTAGAAAAATTTGTTAGTATTCATGCAGATCTCGAAAAAGCTATCAAAAAAGAATTTATCATAAAATTTTTGCCGCTTTCATTAAAAAACAATAGTGAAATTTTGTTTTTGGCCTTGACAAAAAATGTTAGTCAAGAAAATATTCTGAGTTTCATTCAATCATGGGATGAAATACTCCCTATAGAAATGACTCCTTTTCCTGTAGATTTTCCAAATTTAGTTTCTGAACAAGTAATATTACAGAAAATACACAGTTGCTCAGATAAAATAATCGAAATTTTAACCAAATCTTATTTCTTAGAAAAAATTAAAGACTTAATTGAATCATGCTCAGATCAGCAGATGCTTAATACTTCTGGATTTATGAAGAAAAAGCTTATTGAGTACACTCATGGTAAAAAATTTCATTCTATGAAGCAAGAAATAGCAAAAGTCAAATATGAAAATCTTGAAAATAGTTTAGACATTTTAGTATTTTTGATAAAGAAATCAATAGAAAAAACTACTGACTTTGCAAATGTACAAAGCAACTGGAAAATCGCATATAATGAAAGCCTAGAATCGAATTTGTATGATAAAGATGAAATTTTAGATGTACTTGAAATTATAAAAACTTCAGACTCAGCCTCAGAATTTTTATGTAAGGATAAAAAATTTTTAAACAAAATAGTGAAAAGTATTGAAAATATAATAACTTCTGAAAATGAAATAAGCAATATTTTCACTCATTTAAATCATATTTCAATAAAAAAAATTCTTAGCAGCATATACGAAAAGGTGTTTGATACCTTACAAACACAGGCTAAAACCAAGCTCATTGATCATAAAGATCTTATTGCTATTATCACTGATATTGAAAACAAAGTTGACCCTAGCTTCCATAGCCAATATAAAACTAATTATGAAAGATTTATAATTGATCAGTTAATAATCAGCATAAATAAATATAAAATTGAAAACACTCATAATATAATCAACTGCTTAAAATATGAAAGCCAAAAAAGGTCAATCATTTTAAAAGTTCTAGAAGAAATCAAAGACTCTTCAATATTTAATTTGCCCATATTCAGTGAATTTCTTGAGTTGTGCATAGAAATTCTAAATATAAACTCAAATAATTTCTTGGAGAATATTAAAATTCTACCTAGAGAATATCAATTTTTTTTAATAAAACAAGATAAAAATATCAATTGTTCAGATAATCAACTTCTCGATTTCATAAATAATTTTGTAGAAAATTCTTCACTTGAAAATAATATTAAAACATTTAAACAGCTTATAGGAAGTACAGGCCCACACAAAGAAATAATTATGAAATCAAAATTAGCAAAAATTATACTTAATCATTTATTTGATGAATACTTAGAGACTAGAACAGTTAAGCATTTTGGATATAATTTTAGTATGCAGCAGTTTTTTTAAAGTAGAAATATTAAAAGCATTTTTCACTTATTATGAACAAAATAATAAGATAATAAACAGAGAGTATTTTTCAGTAATTAATGAAGCTTGGAAAACTTTAGATCATGCACAGCAAGCTGAGTTTTGCAAAAAAATGATATTTTTAAGTGGAAAGATTGGAGATCAGCTGGAAAATTTAATAATATTCTATAGAAATTATCGAAGAGATAAATTAATGATTTTGCAAGAATCAATAGTTAAAGAACTAAATTTGTTTATAAAAAACATGGATTTAGACCTAGAAAATTCTTTTCATATATTAACAACTCTTAGCAAATATAATGAAAATGATCAATTTTTTATAGCAGATTATTTAAACACTAAAATATTAGAGAAAATTTTACAGAATCGTAAAGAAAATAGAGAGGAATACGTTACTTTTTTTGAAATCCCAGATTATTTTAGAAAAGATGCTATATGTTTCGAATATTTTAAAGTATTACAAAAAGATAAGGAGCGGATTAAATATTTTGAAGTTCTAGTTTTTATTAAAATTTGTAGTAGGCTTTCTTCGGTTCATATCGAAAAAACTATAAAGAAAATGTCTAGAAGTCAGAAATTTGATGATTTTTTCAAAATCATGATAGCTATTAAAAATGAAAAAATAAATTTTGAAAAAAATAAATTCATAAAAATACAAGTCGAACGTTATTTAAAAGACTATAAAGAATTTACTTTAGAAAACGGAAAAGCTTTATATGATATTATTTTAAATGAAGATCAATCAGTTGAAGATCTTATAATAAGCAAAAACATATTATATAGGATTTACAAGCTTGTAGTGCAATTAATAGAAACTGATAATAGTGAATGGACTTTTTTCTTAGTTCCATTTAAAAACCCAATATATAAGTTTTATGTTGTTAGAAAATCTATAGAATATTTTAACAGTAATCAAAAAGTTATAAAAGATAATGATGCAATGGTTTTGTTTGGAATTTTTTCTAATGTAGAGGTACAAGAAATAGAAGCAATTTTTATTATGCTTTTTGAAGAAATGCGTTGTGATCAGTTTTTTGGATTATTAAAATGGTATTATAATAATTCTCCTAGAGTAGATAAAGAAGAATTATGTATTTCAATTATTAAAAGATTATTCAATATGAACAAATTTATAAATGATGAAGATATAAATTACATTTGCGAAAATATCAAACGTCCTGAAAACTATGAAATTTTAAATCTATTTTTTAACTCAAATTTAAGTATAAGGATTATAAATATCTTAGTCAATTTAGCAAAGCAAAGGAAATTTGAAAATATGAAAATAATAGAAGATTTTGAAGAAGAAAGATCAATATCTTTAATGAAATTATTTTTCACTGTTGGAAAAAGAGTATCTTTTATTGAGCAAGACCTTTCGCATATAAATAAATATTTCGAATTATATGAAAATAACCAACACCAATTGAACTTTTTAAATGAAATCACAGCACATAATAGCAAAAATTTAAGAGATGCCTATTCACAACATATTTTCACTCTAGTAAAAAATACAGAAATCAATAAAATTATAATTGTGAACCTTGTTTCACTAGAAAATATTAGAATTTATCCTATAATAAAAAATGTAATTAACAAGGTTTTCAATTCCTTTCCAAAGCCAATGCAAGACTTACTTATCGATAATATCATTGTTGATGTAAGATCAGAATCTCTATGGTATCAGCTTATAACTAAAGCTTCAATATTTTATAGTCATAAATATATGAAAAATCTTAAAAATCAAATCAAAAAACTAAGGGAAAAAATGTCTAATAAAAGGCTTATTATTGAATATTATATCTGCATAATTAAACTAGATGAAAAAATGAAAAGAATATTCTACAAGTGTTTTGATTACTCATGCAATACCCAACAAGAAATTGAAAATTATAAAAATCAACTAAGTGATTGCAAAAATGAAATTGAAATTTTTTTTAACAAAATTGAATATGCTGGGATTTTCATCGATTTTTATTGCCAAAATGCTCTAGACTATGATGCATTTAAGCTAAAATTAAATGAATCAAAAAACATTAAATCAGGAATTTTAAAGAAGCTATCTATTCAAAAGGATATTGATTTTATAATACAGATTTCATTGAAAATAACTATAGTCAAAAATATTCAACTATATAGAGAAAGGTTTATTGTGAATTATAC
>MPUH01001282.1:0-19399 GCA_001970955.1 Stentor coeruleus | reverse complement strand
ACCTAATACAGTCCATCATCATAATTATCCTTATGCTCTATATTCGTTCAGTTCAAGTTTTATTTAATGTTACATCTGCCTCTGTCACTGACCACATAACATTCGAAGTTTTTAAAATCAGGTCCAAATGACTGCGAACCAGTGTGCATGCATGCTGAGCTTCCTGAACAACTATTAACAATTTCTTCATTTCCTGTAATAATAGATTTAAGATTTCCTGTTGGTTGTGTTAGCGTAAATTAATTCCACCACCATAAACTTTCAAAGCACTTTTTCTCATCATGAAACTTGGAGCTGAAGTAAAAANAACTTTCAAAGCACTTTTTCTCATCATGAAACTTGGAGCTGAAGTAAAAATTGCCGAGGTGTTAACTGAAAATCAATCTCCAAATTTTATTTTTAATTCAAAAGGATTTTTTAATGTGCACAATGTATTAGATGCTAAAAATGAGGTATCTGTAAAACAAATGCTAGATGAACTACCTTTGTCTGGAATGCTTTTGTCTGGCAATCCAACATTGAATGAAAATCTTTACTAGTTCTTAGAACTAAAGAACTAAAAGAATGATCATATTTAAAATACTCAATATATTAAACATTAAAGTAATATTTAACTTCTTCACATAAAATATCAGGGTAATTATCATAAAGTAACTTTTAACTAGTCTTCGATGCAAAGGTCGCAGGATGTATTATCAGTGCATGTGCTGCAAGAATTATCACATTTCAGCACCCAGATTCGGTAGGGTATAATCTATTGCCGCAGCAAAGAATTGTATTTGCTATAGTACCTAAAACTTAGTCTTCTGCACATGATGTGCAAGTTGAATTATTAACACATGCTTCACAAGATACATCACATGACTTGCATTCAGATGTAGTAGGGTATAATCCATTGCTGCAATATAAACTATATCTGCTGACAAAGTGCCCAAAGTGTAGTTTGTCGCACATGTTGTAAAAGTTTATTATTAGCGCAAGTACTAAAAGAATTATTACAATCTGTGCATTCTACATCATGATTAAATTTTCCTTCTGGGGATCCGCATAAATTATGATCAATTGCAGTAATGAATTCATAACTACTAGTACAAGTTGTGCAAGTAGTTGAAGACATCCACTGATTACAATGTCTGTCGATTAAATATTATGAATTCAGTAATTGATAGAAAATCTATTGTCAAAATATAAATATCAGGATTACGAAATAGTATTTCATATAAAGTTGGATAGATTGCATCGCTCAAAAAAGTGGATTCAAATGCATTATTTAAGGTAATCCAGTTGTCATGCTCAACATAATAATTTTCACTAAGTGTTTTACTGAAGTAATTGTCTCTGAAGTTTTCCCCAGAATGCTGCAATATTATAATTATCTGGAAAACCTGAAGTACCAATAATTACAATTTTATAAGATGCAAAATCTGAATCAGGGCCAAATTCTTTTCCATACATCTTAAATTTCATAATTATATCATCACTACAATTAATCATCACTACAATTATCATAATTGCAATATCCATATTTCTAGATTCTAGCCCGATAGTAGCCTGAGTTTAATTTCTTTTGTTCCTGAACAAATTTCACAAGTATCAGTTTCGCAAACACTAATGTTTGAAGTAGAGAAACCAAATCCATCTTGAAAGAGCATTAAGTAGAATCCCTTTAAAAGCTATATGAAGTTTCTACTGAATTAAAATATGCAGTTGAGGTTATTCCGTATTTTAAGGTATAAAATTCTAATTATCTATATATTACACAGCTAAGATTATTAAAAGAACTTAACTCTAAGTTTTTTATGTCAAAAGCAAATTTACACAGCTTAATGAACCAAAAAAATTTTATACTTGAGTATCTGTAGTTTCTGTAAATCAGTAGCTATTGAAAGCAAAAGCATGGCTGCTTGAATAGCTATCTCAGAATATTAAGATATTGCAAGAGGATATCTATAGCAAAGAATTGAATTTACGTCATCAGAACCAAAAGTGTAATCTGCCACACATGATGTAAATGTTGAGCTATTAATCCAAATTTTGAAAGATTTGTCACAATTTGCGCATTCTATTTTTATGCCAAATTCTCCTTTTGGGCATCCGCATTAATGTCATTAATTTGTGCGGGCTAAACCTCCAAAATATTTGATACAGTATGTGTATAGCATTTAGATTATAACAATAATCTTTATATTTATTAGAATATTTTGTATTGGAATATATTAATGTAGTAAGTTATATATATTTAATATAATTTTAGCACTTATATAAAATAACACGAAAAATGTTGAAATCAAACTTTAAACTTTAATTGATTGCATTCAAGTTACTAGCAAGATCTTTATCATATAACTATTGAGCTAACTCAATAGAAGAATATAACTATTGAGCTAACTCAATAGAAGATGTAAAAGTTATATCATTTTTCTGAACTTTAATATTCTGCTTGTTTTTATCATGCTAGCTAATGCAAACTAATATCTTGTAGCAGAGATTTCACAATGGTTGCCAGCTTAGATTATCAACCATATTTATTATATTATAAATGCGCTTTCTGGTTTACAGCTAAGTTAATCTATTAATAGAAAATTATATATTTAACTTTTCAATCCCTGGGGCAGGAAGATTTATAGGGTTTTCTGCTCTTCCAGCTTCTAATACAAAGTAAGCTTCTATAACTTCTTTTATTCTGATTTCTAGTTGGACTTTTTCTTTTTCAGAATCTCGAAGTTTCATAGCTAAGTCTTGTGCGCTGACTGCTGCCATTTCTGAAGCTTTAAGGCGATACTCCATATCACAATTTTTAAATCTTTCTTCTCTGAGGGCCTTTTGTGTATCGTCTAATACAGAGAGAACGTGCTGTAAGTAAATTTTTTGAGCTCCCATTGCCTCTTCAAGACTAAAAAATTTATTTTCAACCTCTGCCAAACGAATAGCTTTTTCTTTAAATTCATCGCTTAAATCTGGAATTTCAACCTTAGGTGGAGTTGATTTCGCTCTTAATAGCTCGGCTTCTGTAGCCTCAAGTTGATCTCTAAGAAGTTGAATTATTTCTTCCCGCTCTTTGAGTTCATTTTCTAATTCAACTGGAATTTTTTCTATTATCCTTGGCTGAATTTCAGTTTTTTTCTTAGCTATAGGAACTGCAGTAAATGGGCGATTGGAAGTTGGTTTTGGCTTTGCCATAAGCTTAGCCTTTAAAGTTTTATTTTCTTTCAATAATTCTTCATTGCGAGTTTCAAGTTCAAAGTTTGTTGTTGGTTTTATATCTTTAGTTAATCTTATGAGCTGAGTTGAGAGTTTTTTTATTTGTAATTCTAACTCATTTTTTTGAGTTCTTAGTTGCAAATTCTGATCATAAAGGTCGAAGTATGCTTCAGTTTTTTGTTTATCTGTGAGTGAATTGAAATGCTTAAGTGGCTGTGACTTATTGGGAGATGTTTGAGAAGGCTTAATGGAATTTGACCTTGGATTTTTTTGAATTGAAGACTCAGCCCACTTTGAGCCAGCAGTTTGTTGGCGCACGGATGGAGTTTTGGCATTCTCTCTTATAGGCTCTTCTTCAAAGTCTGCTGTATACTTGCTTGTTACGAATTGACCCGGATTCTCTGCCATTTTAATATTATAGTATAAATAATATATAATGAAAACGGATGAAAAGCTAAAAAAATTATAAAATCAATCAACTTAGGAGACAAACAAAAGGTCTGCTTGCAGGGCATTTCGTAGATATGAAGCTATTAAAATAGACTACCTCTTTACAAGCTTATTGCTTAGAATTTAAAAATGGTTAACCCTTGACAATCTTTTGTGTTTTTTTTGATAATTTGCTACTAATTTAATCATTTGAAGTTATGTGCAATTATTACATACTTAGCATTTATATATTATTAGCATTAAGCATGATTAAATTCGGCTTAAAAGGGGAATATATATTATGAAATATTTAAACTTTGCAAATGTTAAAAAAGTGGGCTTTTTGGTTTAATATTTATTAATTTTAAACCTTAATTAGTTAATTATTTAGCCATAAAAACTTAGTTTGAACAATAGATAAATGTTTATATTTCAGGTGCAATTTAATAAGAATACAAGAATAATGATAATCAAAATAGGTGTATTCTATTATTTAAAATCAATAAATGCTAATGGTATAGCATTTAACTTAAAAGTTATATTTTTGCTTAATATCTTATCTTCTTAATATTTATTTTCTTTCCATGTCACACAGAAAATTGCCTCTTGTTGCTAAACTTGAGGATTTGAGTGCGAAGTCCTTATCAAAGCATCAATCGTTGATAAAATTCATAGAGTCAATCGACTATGAAACTCTTAATGGAACATCAAAAGTTGCAATTGAAATAAGTTCACAAGAAGAAATTGCTACTCGCATTTCAGAGCTTTCTTGTTTAGAAAAAGAGAAAATAATTGTTTTGAGCTCTTTGGACATAGTTTCGTCTAAAGCCTTGAATATATTTGATTCCTTCAAGAGCATAAAGGAAACTTTCAATGATATAAAAAACAAAACAAACCAAACTTTAATTGATATTAAAACAGATATTAAAAAGATTAAAAACGTTCTCAAAGAATACAAAGAACGTTGTCGAAATACTCTACTATTTTATCTGAAAAATTTAGATCATGATTTGAGAAGAATTTTAAAACCTTTGGTCCCAAGCTCAGTTCTCAATGACCAGATTAAGAATCAACCAATAAATAAAAACTCTAGTCTTTTTTCTTCAGCTGAGTCATTGCAAGGTTCAGGACAAGTTGAAAAAAATGATTCACCTTTACCAGCAAAAGAATCAATAAAAGAACCAATAGTTAAAGATCAAAATAAGCAAAAGGCATCCAATCATCTGGATTTATTAATTACTACATTGGAAAAAGTGGCTAAGGATTTGATAAACATACTTGTTGAAGCTAATAACCAGTATCATGATATTGCTAATAGTAAAGATGCCTACTCCCACCCACCTACTCCACTAGCTGCACCTTTACCAGAGTACTTTATATATGAGACTGAGGAAAGTGACTTGCCTGCAACAAACAAAATAATTATTAAAGAAGATGCTCATACTTGGACTAAAAGATTCAATGAATTGCATAAGAAAAATGTTATCAGCAGTTATGTCTATGCTTCACTTATTGATAAAGTTAATCCAATCAAATTGAAAGGATGCAAAATTGACCTTCAAGATATTTTCAGGAATCTGGATTTGCCAGCAGATTTAAGAGAAAATATAACTTTTGCCCTTGTTAATAAGTCATCTATAGAGCAGCGTGATGTTACTTTATCAGACTTACTTTTAGTTGATGAAAAAGGAAGAAAAGATGAAAAAAAGGAAGAGCAAAATAGTATCAAATCAAATGTTCGGCAAAAAATGTTTCTTGTAAAACCCCAAAAGCGATCGTTTGATCTAGCACCAAAAACTAACGAAGGAAAAATTTTTGCCTCAGTTGATTTACGAACCTATGATATGGATATCCAAAGACAATCTCCACTTCCTAAATATAGACTTGCATCAGTGAAAAGTAAAGGTCCTAGAAAGTCTATAATTGCTGATAAGATTGACAGGGGGATTAGGGTAAGATCTGTGACTCCAGTATTTTCTCTAAAAGATAAAGCTGGAAAAATTGCAAATACAAAAAAGCATTTAAAGAAATATTAATATAAATAATAAATGGACTAGACTATTCAGACACAGAGAGTGTAAATAGTACCATGTCTGAGTCAATGCACACATCTTTTAGTATATAGGTCTTGGAAAATATAAGAATCCTTATAACAAAGATAAAAATTGTATAATCTGCCAAATAAAATTTGGAAAAATTGGAATCGTCCATGCTAGAAAGCATTATTACAATTTTTTTACAGAGGTATATGTGCAAAATGCTATCTACAAGTAGCTGCCTATCTATTAGAGAGGAAAAGTTAAGGGCTTGCATTAATAGTTATCAAAGAGTTGCGAAATTTATGCAATTTTTCAGTAATTAAATTGGAAACTATAAATAGTCATATAATGTCTGATTTTATCATATATTCCTTCATATAAAAACCCAATAAGGTGGATCAATATTATCAAGCACAATCAAAAGTTGAAAAAAAAAACTTCTGATGAGATTGCTGAGAAATTTTGGAAACCTTAGGCAAAGAAATTAAACGAAATATTATTACAAGATTTAAGCGTAAATCAAACTTTACTCTTAAAAATCCGAATTCTTAGGAGAGCTTTCTCGTATAAGATTTAAAATTAAAAAATTTTTGTATGTTTACGATGCACTTATTTATGGTTTGACAAGCGATAATTCATAACTAATACTAATTATGGTTTGAAAATGCAAGAAGTATAATTTTCATTAATAGAGTAAATTTTAATGATAAAGCACTAGAGTTTAAGAAGTTTAAAGTAGGTAGTAGTTAAGGTGGCATGGTTTAAACCTTTTCTGATCGAGGTTTGTTTGTCCTATGATCTCTTCCTTTAGGCAGATTCGGTATATTAAACCACTCGTTGTCGCTGGCTATGTGACTCTTTACTTAGCTGAGGAGGTCTTTACTGTTTCTAGAGTTTAAGAAGAATTAAAATAATTCTTGACTCTGATAAAAGATGAAAGTTATCATAACTTTATAGCTTCAAATAGTGGCTTTATAGACTTTGTAAAAAACAAGTAATTAAATTAAAAAATTATCTAACGAAAGTGGATCAATAAGCAAAGCTTGTGGATCTTTTGAGAATAATGAAATAAAAAGTTGATAAAGAATACAATTTAGTGAATGAGTTTAATGCAGATGACTCCAATTTGTTTTTTAGAATAATTGCAAGCGATCATATACTATGCAAAACAAAAAGTGCATGTAGTCATACAAGTCAAGGTAAAAATATCAGTTTTATTGGCTATTAACTCAACTGAAATCTACAAAAAAAGTAATAATTTAATAATTAATGTATTCACTGCATCAACAAAAAAAGCAAGAAGAATTGAATATAAAATCAGAAAAATCCATCAGTAAAAAAGCAAAAACTAAACTCCAAAAGAGAAAAAAAGAAGCTTTAAGTGAATCTGCATATATTCGGATTCAAAATTTCAATAAAACCGTATCTCCAGAGCTAGAGCAAAGTAACAATTACATAGTAATGAAGCAAGGTGCCGTACCTCTCGTTGTTCCATCACGGCATGATTTCAGACATAAGGGCATTTGCCAAAACATATATGTACGAAAGTAAGAGCTACAAAGGTATATGAAACAAGAAGAAAAAATTAGCAAAAACATAGAAGATTATCGCAGTGGGCACTTGGAGTCTGAGAAATATTTTAAACTTGGCGAGGATTGGCTGAGAAAAACAGATTGCAAGTCTACAAGCAATCAGACTCACAAGTAATATTAACAAAGAGACCGTATAGAAGTAACTGCATGCAGAATTCAACGAAATGCTAGTGAAAACGCTTGTTATCGGCTGGAACCTGGAAATGGACACTTTATAAAATTCCCAGTTTTTCGAGCTATTAATAAAGATCGCTGGACTGGAGATGTAATTACTATATAGAGCGATTTCAGTAGATTTACTAAACTCTTAAGCAAAGATCAAACTCCATGGAAACTGCCTGAGCCAATTAAAGGAGAACCATATTTAGAGAGCTATAAAATCACTGAAAATATGCTAAGAAAAAGAGAAAAATCTAAAGAAATCGATGAAACATTTTGCTCAACTTTTAACAAAGATACCTGGAATAAATTATTTCCTAGGCCAGTGACAAATTCAACATATGTATCTGAAGCGAAGTCAAGGACCTTCATGAAGTTATCTAAGCTCTATCCAAACTCTTTTGAAACATCTAAAGGTAATTTATCCAATTTATCATAAATAATGCTTAAATCTTGCTGTTTAGCTATGATCAGTACAGAATCTAACGAAAAAATCTTAATAAAATATTTAAAAAGGTTAGCTAATTTATTAGCATCTTTCTTGCTTGCTGATATCGATCGCACTGCAGAAACCACGAAATATAATTACATTCAATTTTTGCTTTAGGCTAATTTTCAAATTATTTTCTAAAGCATCTAGTAGATGCTAAGATAAAAATTAGTATTGAATTCACTAAATATTTAGCATTAAGCAAGTACTTTATTTTGCCACATAGTAACTATTCAATACTCCAAAACATAGCTTGCTATTAAAAAGTTATAATATAACTCAAATTCCTCATATTTTTGGTGGCTGTAATATTTACTCTTAGTTTTTGCGAACATGAGGGCTGATAAGCTGTAATTTTATCAGTAGAGCGTCTTGCAGATTATCTTTATAAGGATTGATAATAGCTATCCATATTTACAATGAAAGAAAAGCTCTCAGATTCAAGGCTACCGATAAAAGTAGCTTTTATTTAGAGATCACGCTCAAACATCAAGGAAGATGAATGCAAAAAAAAACCAGTCACAGCCGAAGAACTTGAAAAAATAAAGAAATTCGATGCTTTAATAAATCAAATCATCCACAAAATAGACCCTTTCACAGTCAACGTCTTTGATACTTCAGTATCGAATATTAAGTGCAAGCCAGCAGAAATCCCGCATGACACTGAATTTCAAGACTTATACCGAGAGTATATCCAAGAGCCACAAAAGCAAAAGAAAAGTAATTCCTATTCAGAATTTGCTGAGTGTAAAAGACGTTTCGATCTTGCCATGAACAAAGAAGACCCTGAGCAAGATTCCTTACTAGTTCAAAGATTTGAGATCTACAACAAAGCAATACCAGTGAATAATGGCGTTCAGAATATGCTTGAGTTCTTGAGGGACTTGCCTAGGCCGAATAATGCAGTTGAAAGGAAAAACGTTCAGAGGCAGGCGCTGGAGCTTAAAAGAAAAGATTTAGCTGAGTCTAAGAGTGTTAGTCNTCTTGAGGGACTTGCCTAGGCCGAATAATGCAGTTGAAAGGAAAAACGTTCAGAGGCAGGCGCTAGAGCTTAAAAGAAAAGATTTAGCTGAGTCTAAGAGTGTTAGTCCTGATAAAAAAATTGCGGCTAAAGTTCTAGAAATCGACCCTCCACCCTCAGGATCTTTGAGCACACAGGAAAAACTTGTCTTGTTGCGGGCCTTAGCCAAGTACATGGGCGATTGGGAAAAAATAGGCAAGGAGTTTAAAGATAAGCCTATGCCAGAGGATCTTCTGAAAAAAATATGGAGGTGCTTGAAGGTAACTATGAAAGAAGAAGTCGTTGATATCAGGAAAAAAGCGCCTCAATATCATTATTTTAAATGGCTTAGGGCTGCTGTTAGGAAGTTTGAGCAGAACATAGGGAAGAAAAACAAGCAAAAAGCTTTTAAAAATATTAACCCTAAGCCAAAAGAGCAAAGATTCGATATTCTAAGTATCATGGCTGAAGCTGAAAATATTAAATGCAGTGGAATCGAGAGTTCTACACATCTAAATATAACTTCATCAAGCTCTTTTAAAGTATACACAAACTCTGGAACTTTGCAAGAACTGTATAACTAATAAAGTTAGATTGGCACTTTGATCTAAATCATTCATAAATAATAACATGATAATAACTTAGGATATCTTTAAGTAGGTTGCAAGCTTCCATTATAAGTTATGGCTATAAAAATATGCAAAGTAAATCTTCCTATACAAGAATTGATAGGCAAACTCATATGCATTGGATGGTTTCATCTTTGCTTGGCTTTTTTTTGTTCGGTGGCGGGAATTATATGATGAGCTATGGCTTGAAGTTTCCCTATGATTTGAAAATAATCGGATCATTGGGGTATTTGTTTTTTATTTTGACAATTATACCGTTCCATCTCCTCACTCTAAAAAAGATCCATGGCTACAATCCAAATTGCCACCCTAACAGCATCTATTCCTCAGAATATGGACTAGTTCCTGGTTTCGCAGTAGGGATTATTGGAGGGATGTTTATCTTTCTTGCTCATCTTTCTTTATTAATAGGATGGTTTTACGACAGCAAGGGTGCTAGTATAACTTTCCTTCTGCTCGCAGGGATATCTCCGATTACTTCGATTTTTTCATTCTTTATTTACAAGGAGAAATTTACACCATTTCAGATTACAGGAATGATTATTTCTTTAGCTGGAATTGGTTATTTGGGTTATGGGAGTTTAGATGGGACTTGGATTTCTTACTTTTGTGGAATATTCAGTTTGGTATTTTACTCAATTAGAAATCTTACAGCAAGACATTTAGATGTGCATGGCCTGGATGTTTATACTGCTGGTATGCTTAATGCTATAGGGGAATTTGCTATGGGAATACTGTTTTTGGTATATGTTATTTTTTTCAGTAGCTTTTATGGATTACTTGATGATATTAATCTATTGATTATTTGCCTTATTGGAGCAGTTTTAGTAGCTTATGGACAATTTTTTGTGAATCAATCAGTTATGACTGGAAATATTGGAGTTGTTATTACCATTGCCAATTCCTGTGGAGTATTATTTATTGCTTTAGACTTTTTCATCAAAGGAGCAATTCCAGATTTACTAAAACTTACTGCTAGTTTAATTGTGATTTTCGGAGTTGCAGTTATGCTACTTGGAGATCAGATTTTCTTCAAGAAAAATAGCAGGATAAGCACTGAAGTTCTATAACTTAGTTAGATTATATAAGATTTGATCTTCATTTTTCATTCATAAATATCTTTAAATAAACCATGGAAGAAGACCGGAAAAGTTCAGAATCTGCTAAGCGAATTCGTAAAAGTTCAGCCTTTAAAGTACCTTTCGATCCATTAGAATGCTGGAATGCATGTCGTAAAGACCGCTCTCGTCAATGCTCAAGTGTTTCAAAAGTTAAAACCCGTTTATCTAATCTAGCAATGCAAACCTCACCTATAGACGATGATAAAACCCTCCAGCAAATACAAAAAAAACTGGATGCTTTATCTTCAGTCCAAAATTCAATCAATCAAGACCTCAAGCTTTTTATTAAATCGCCAGTTTCTATTTCTCCACCACGACAATTATCAGCTAGAAGAGTTAGAAAAGGTGTGATTTATAAGCTTTCAGAAAAGTTTATGCATAATATAATCGAAATAAGAAATCAAGTTGTTTGCCCAAAATGCAAAACTTCATGGATAGCTAAAAATGATAAAAAAAGCTGTGATTTATGTGTGTCAAATACTTCTGGGCTAGCTTTTGATGTAGAATTGAAAATTCTTGAAGATCCTTCAAAAGCTCTTTTGATTATTGGAGAGAAAGAAATTCCTGTGAATTTGAATAACCGCTTTAAATGTGTCATCTCTTTCCTTCCAGGATTGAAAAAAGAACCTGAGAAAAATAAGACCTTTGATGTAGACTCAGCAGTAGAATGGGGTGAATTCACTAGAGTAGCAACTCCAAGCTTCCATTTAAATACAGAAAGGCATGAAAGCACTAAAATAACAGACAACTCTTCTAACACTTTTCAAGGGGACATGTCTTTTTCTGAGCATTCTAAACCTTTCCAAGCTATTATTACTGAATTAGACAACTTGTCAGCAAAACAATTTACAGTTCTTGAATCGCCAAGTCTCAGTAAAATTAAAGAAGTTTGCGACTCAATCACTAGTGACTATTCTAAGATACTAAAAAAACTCCTCTCTCATACATACTCTGACCTTGCTTTTGCATTAGAAAAATGCCATAAAGGTCTAACCTTATTTTTCAACTCTTGCCTCATTTCTTTACTTAAATATATTTCCCAGCTACAAGATCGTAATTCTTTAGCCAAAGATGCTGAACAAAAATACGAAGTTCGAATAGCTTCTCTTACTAGGCTTTTGCAAAAATACCAAGATGGTGCACAACAAAAAAGGCCTCTGCAAAGATACTGATAACTCAAAAATATTAATAAATTAATAAATTGTTTGAAAGATTCTTTAATTTGGTAAAAGAGTAAATCCTGAACACTAATAATTAGCAAACAAAAATCTGTTATATCTTGTAATAATAAGTGGAGTTTAGGATTAGAGCTCAAAGAAGGCTGACAAAGTGTTTTCAGAGCTCATGTAACATATAGAAAATAGGTTTAAAGGTTTAAAGTCGGCAACTTAAGTCTCTATTGAATTCCCAAAAATTTTTTCTTGATTTTTGAAAAAAAGATGAAATACTTTTCCAGAGAGATTTATAATAAGTAAATAAACATTAATTTCACCACTTTTTGAATTTGTACGATTATGAATAGAATCTAATTCTCTAATTAAAAGATTAGCACCTTTCATATAGTGATTATATTTATTTATCATGAATGGAAATTTATTTACTATCTTTTTACCTTTTGAGTTTCAATGATATTTGATTTGTATAGTTTTAATACTACTGATAATTCTCTTATCTTCGCAAAGAAAAATTATTAAACATTAGATCTATTGCAAAATAATATTTAATCATTAGATTTTGATAAATTCAGGTTGTTAGGTAGTCTTCTGCTTTTTTTTTGATAGTGCCAGTAAAGTAATTACCTTTCTTATAGTATTCTTCTGTAAGAGCAACTGAATAATAAAAGTTATCAGGAAAAAATTGATAGAAATTATTCTCAAATCCAGTCGCTCAATCTAAATTCATCTTGTTCAGGCCCTGAGAAAAATTTATGTTTAATGCAAAATCCTGTTTCAGATTCGCATAATAAAAATGACTTAAATCCACTTTGTTAGATTCAACTCATGTCTAACTTTGAAACCAATCATTGATTCATCAATGGCAAGCTTCTTTTTAGGAGTATAATATTTGCATGGGGTTACTTAAAAAAATTAGATAATTCTCTAATTTTGCAAGTTTATCATGCTCTGATCAATCACCTATCTGAAAATGAGAGTTAATAGAAATAAATCTATCTCTAGGCATATTTTTCTTAATTAAGCTACTATTCTAAAGCTAGCATGCTTCGCAGTGCATNTATCTCTAGGCATATTTTTCTTAATTAAGCTACTATTCTAAAGCTAGCATGCTTCGCAGTGCATTATATATTTTGGTAATTTGACTATCCATTCATAATAACTGCACCAAGATATTTTTCGAATTCAATTTATTTCACAAAAAGATTATTAGTGAAAACCCTTTAGTTTACTACTAAAAATATTCATGTTATAATTTTTTTGAATGAATATATCATATGTAAAAGTTTCATATTTAGCAAAGACTGATGTAGACTCTACCCTTTTTTAATGATTTTATGGATGCTAAATGAGTTGAAATTGGATATAAATATACCACATATAATTCATGTTCATAAATTCAAAACAAAAGAAACTTAATCCTGCATTAAGCCTCTAAAATAATAAAATGACACGTAAAATTAATAAATATGTCTAAACTTATTCTAGCATTTGCCTTGATGAACCTGCTAATATTATCCTACTCACAAACAGATAATGTGACTTTCAGGCTTTTTGAAAAGGAAGACAAAGACCTAGACGGAATTCTAACAACTTTTCAGTTTATTAAAGGACTCACTTCAGCGTTTGTTAATCTTGGCATAGATAACGATATACAACTAATCAATGATTTCGGTTGGGAATTCGCAGGACATAAAAAGACAAAGGGCTCAATCTCACTGCTCCTTATTAAAGAATGGATCAAAACTGAAGAACTCATCTCATCCTTTAACGAATGGAGGCACATAATTGAAGAAGGAGAAAATCATCATATTGCCGGTCATAGGCACATATCACGAAAAAACGCTTTAAAAAACCATTAAGCCTTTAGGAATTCATTAAGTTATAAGTTTTTATAGTACATTAAATATGAGACATCATTCTCGAGTTATTAAGCATAAAGAATCTAGTCTTAGTGCTGCTCAATCTTCTCCTGCAAGTCCATTGCTACCTGACTTGCTTCTGAGGAAACCTAGTGAGGACATGCAGGGCTTCATGTATTTGCCAGGGGAAGAATTGAAAGCAATGATAAAAAAGGACAGAAAAAAGAAAAAAAAGGTTATTTTCAACAAAGACACCAGGGACATTTCACATCTTAAAGATAATATCAAGAAAAAGAACTCAAGCACTCCGTTGCTCCTACCGACAAATATTAATCATGCTAAAGCTCTAGTCGAAAGTCCAAGCTATACTGGGTTGTTTGTCAATAAAAACTCTTATCCTATGGTTTGCACACACAAAGAATGTATAGACAGACTTTTATCTTCTTCTACTAAATTTAGAACTGAAGACACAAGTAAATGCTTCATATCGCCAAGTTTGTCTCCGGAAAACACAGTTTCCTCATTTCATAGAGAATATCTTGGTAGCCCTTCAGGAATTCAAGATATGGAAAGATTAAATGAATGGTATTTAAGAATGAAAAATTGTTGTGAAGATGATGAGGAGTCTGAGATTGTATATAACTTGTGTGCAAAAGAGATTTTGAGACAAGTTACTGTGCATTGTAATCTAAGAGGAAAAGTTCTGAAACAGATTATGTATCGCCAACAGAATGTTTACAATAAAAAATATGCGAAATTAACTGAAGATTTAAGTAAAATTAAAGAATCACATGATAANATCTAAGAGGAAAAGTTCTGAAACAGATTATGTATCGCCAACAGAATGTTTACAATAAAAAATACGCGAAATTAACTGAAGATTTAAGTAAAATTAAAGAATCACATGATAAACATGTTAAAGCTTTGGATCTTATACATAAAAACTGTCTCAGGCATAAGGATTCAGCGATTTATGAACTCCAAAATTCTTTGAAGAGAAGTGAAGAACTGAGGAAAGTCCTTGAAGAAAGTTTGATAAATCAAAAACTCAAGTTTGCAGAATTCCAGCAGAGGGCAAATGATTCAGAACAATTGTGGAAAAAAAAAGCTCTAGGGTATTTACAAGAAATGAATCGAGTGAAAGGGGTGCTTTATGTTGGAACTGAAAGATTGGCTGAGTTTTTTAGTCGCCCAGAAAAACCAGAAGGTCCAATATCGACTGAGGACATAGAGAAAATGTTTAAAATTGAAGACGAAATACCAGTTTTAAGAGAAATACCGCATGATGAAACAAAAGTTATGGATATGTTCAAAGAATTTAATGTTCGAGAAATTGCAACACAAACTGAAGATATAGTTGAAGTTAATTTGAAAGAGGTCCAAAGTTCAGTATATTTAAAAAAGGATAAGTCAATATGCTCTTCTCAAGCTAGGACTAATGCTATAGACCCAAGTGAAGGTGAGCAAAAATCTCCAAGTATTGAATGGGGTTTGAGTGGTAGTAGTTTATATTCAAATCAATCATATGAGTCAAATACTTTAGCTGTAAGAGAAGAATTTAAATCTCATCATAGAGAAGAAGCTCAGTCAGCTAAATTAATCATCTCTTCTTATGACCAAGAACAAGATGAATTAATTAAAATCAGCGAAGGACCAGAATTTCTTGAAGCTGAAAATTTACATAATAAAGAAGATGCTTATAAATTCCTTGAAGATGAAGAGGTTGAACCTGAACTTGTGTCTTTGGAAAACCCAAAAGGACACAATCACCTTGGAAGCTTGATTAATGAAGCTCCATCTCATGAAGAAGAGTCAAGAGAATTATCAGACATAAATGAAAATTCGGCTGAAAAAGTTGAGCATAACTTTATTCTTCAATTGGATTCGTTGAAATTCGAAGATGCTAGTATGCAAACAGAACCAATTATGGGACAGATTCAGTCTGGAAGCTATGCTTGGGAGCAGATATTAGAAAATGCCTCTACAAATGAAGAGTCAAAGGAAGCACTTAAGACCCTACAAGCTTTGATGGAGAATAATATAGAAATAGTAGGTAGAAGAAGATTGTCCTCTAGAGCTAGAACTATATCTATTGATACTAAATGTCTTTCTGCTCGTGAAAGCAAAAGTTCAAATCATACACCATCATCTTCATTTTCATCACAAGAAATACTCCAATATCTTATGGGACTTATCAACTCAGCAACGGTTTTAATATCAGCATGTGAAGATAAAAAAAAAGAAATGGTTAAACTTGATGATCAGCTTGAATCAAAAACTAAACTTCTTAAAATCATTGGTTCGCCTAATAATATATCTATAAATCGCAGTGACACAATGAACATGTTTCCAAGCATTTCAGTTGATGATGCTGCTGTTTCTTATAAGCAATTATTAAGGAAAACCACTTCAGTTGCTAACGGACCTCCTAACTCTTCTTGGCTTGAAGGATATGAAATAGGGTTTGATGAAGGCAAAACTCAAGGTATGCTGAATGTCATGGAACAACTAAAAAACTCAAGACCTACCTCTAAAGAAATTCCAGATAAACACTACAGAGAAATTATACCAAAAAGAAAGACTAGGAGAATCAATACTAGAGTATTAGAGTTCAATTTCCATGTTGCACAAAAAGTTATAGAAAAGAAAAAGACTAACCCTGGACCGATGCTTATGGAAAAATTTCTCACTTTACCTATAAGCAAAATCAAACTCAAAAGCACTGTTAGTAGAAAAAACGTTAATAAAATCTTGGCGTGCATATATTTTATAGCTTGGGAAAAACTCAGCACAGAAAATAATGGAAATATAATTGAAGCAACATATGATGAATTTACTAATAGATACTCTTTAAAAACAGCCTGTGATAAGAAGTATGTTGAATTCGTAGCTTCAATTATTGCGAATTCTGAGTATAAAAGATGCTGCATGTACTTGAAACTTATAGGCAAAGGACATTTAGCTAATGTTAAAAACTATACAAAATATGCTGTTAATTTATATTTGGCCTGCTTTAATTACTTGATGACTTCTAAAATAGGTTTGTATTCTATTAACGATGATGAAGATAAAATGCTTATCCCTACATTGAGAGCTGTTGAATGCATTAAAGAAAAGTTTGATTCTTCTACAGAAAAAACTCTGTCAACTGAAATATTAAGCAAATTCGACCAAAAATCGCAACCTGATCCAAAGAAGATATACCCTGGTGTTATTGAATTAGAGCTAGCTCTTGAGACGATATTAGATATTTACGAACTGTATATTTCTTCTATTTATTCAGGAATTTACCTATGCCTCAAATCTTTTGGATATATAGAACCTACGTATTTGCTAGCAGTGGATGCTGATATTATTGTGAGGACCTTTAGCAAAAGTAGTAAAGATTTTGCTGAGGATATTCATATTGAAGATTTCCTTATTCACTGTTTCAAAAATAATATTGGGAATGAAGAAGAAGTAGAAAAAAAATATTTGCTTGACGATAATGATGATGTTGATGAGTTTTATAAGAATGGAATCGAGAAATTAAAACAATTTATAGAGAAGAGTAAGAATGAAAAGTTAAACAAAAAGACTCACAGTGCTAAAATATGGGAAGAAAGAGTGAAAATCCTTGAGAGTTTTTTTGCTGATGAATGTGAAATTGCTTTACTTGGAATTGCTTTATATAATTGTGAGTTAGATAGATTGAATAATTAACTGTATGTATTTGATTAAGATTTAAATTAAAATAATTAGATGCATAAACTTATAAGAATACTTATTTTAGAAGCTTAGAAGTTAAAAGTTAAATATGAATTACAATTAAATTAAGGCTGAGATTCACAAATTAAATGCAGCTTTGCTTATTTTATTCAGTGTGTCATAATGAGAATTGGTAGAAAACTAGATTTAAATTTCACTGGACAAGAATGTGGCAATCAAATTTGATAAGTGATTCAATGGCATCAAATCGATTTATCGCAATAAATAAATTTTTGTAGATTGAAAACAAAAATTCAAACGATAAGTTCTTCAAAATCCTTCATTTTTTTGAAAAAATCAATGAGCTATTATTTAGAATATATAGACGTAGTAATAAACTCTCAATACTAAGAAATAAGCGAAATATGTGCATTTTAGATTGCTCTTATAAATCAACTAATAGTGTGGAAATTAACAAAGCTCTACATCTGAGGTTTAGACTTAGTGCAAAGCTTTAGTTTATGAAACTACTAGAGAGATTAAGCTAAAGGTTGAAAACTGGATATTTAAAATTTGTATTTTTATAAAACTGTTAGTTTGTAGATAATATAGAAATACTTTTGATTTTTACTTCTTGAATAGAATGTAAAATAATTATAATATTGCAATTAACACTAGTTTAGCTACTTTTATTTTTGCATAAAAGTTTATAAACATAGTTATTAGCCTTGGTACTATAATAAATATTTTTTTTTCAAAACAGGATTAAAATTACTTACTTTATCAGTCATAATAATCTGAGTGATTTATATATCGAATTTTGAAAATTTTAAGCTTGATAATTGCGTCATTCTCCTATCCAAAAAATATTTTAACCTTTAAGTTGTGACAGATAATTCAATTTCTTAAATATACGCCAAAACAAAATTTGAGTTCTAAGCAACTTTAATTATCATTAATTAAATAGACTTTGTGAATAGCTTATTCAGTATAAACAAAATATCAGTAATTTAGCCATTAAATGATAATCATTATCAATGCATGAAGAAATTGAATACTATGAAAGCAAGATTCAAGACCTCTACGAAAGACTAGAGAAAGCTAATGAGCTTGTTCAAGACTTAAAAGAAAGTAAAGAAAGCTTTCAATCTGAGCTTGAAAAGTAAAATATATTTAGAATTGGGTATGAAAACAAATTTCTAATAGAAGAAAACGAGCACCTACAAAATTGCATTAGCTCAACTCACAATAGCTTATCTTTACTAAATCAAAACTCGGAAAAAACATCGATTCAGACTCCACCTCGAAAATCTTTGACAGTGACTATACCAAAAAATAATTTCGAGCATAGCTATAAAACTCACGAGTCAGTTCAAGAAGAATCATTTAACCTAAACGAAGAAATGCAGAATGAACCGAATGTCGAACAATTTTTAAAACAAATAAATGAGCTCAAAGCTCTGTGTAAAATACAAGGAGAAGCCTTATTTAAGTTTCAAGAAACCATGGAAAGTACAAAAGAGGATAACGAAAAGCTACAAACAGTTTTTAATGAGCTGGAAGATGAGAAAAAAGGACTTTCAGAAATGCTAATGACCTCTGACATACGCTCAAGTATTGGTTTTGATTATAATAGTCCAGCTTCTCCTGTATTCCCAGGCTCATTTGACTCGTCTATGTTTGTTAGTACGATTGAAGCATTTGAATTTGACAAGCAGCTTAATAAAAAGCCTAGAGATGAGGTCCATTTTAGAATGCACAAATGCTCCCTTGACTTAACTGAGATTATGCTGTTCAAGTCGCATATTACTGGGCTTTCTATTTAGACATATCAGTTAGGCCTATAACTTTCTATAAATAAATAAACTATTGAATGACTTTTGAGCATTTTTTGATTAGATATTAGTCAAATATCCTGCTTGTGGAGATTTAGTGCTAGATTTTATAATATTACTTTGATAAGTCCATTTTAATTCTATAAGATAATAAATTAGATTGGAGGAAGTGCACAGTTCCAA